>JAVQJS010131155.1:0-12446 GCA_036024795.1 Galaxias rostratus | reverse complement strand
CATGCAGGGACTCCGGCAGGACTAGCTATGACAGCATAACTAAAAGGGAGAGCCAGAAGGTAACACGGACATGAGGGCTCCCTGGACTTGAGATGATACCTCTATGTTAATTAGCATTGCTAAAACAATAGTTGGAAATTGGTATTTGGGCTGACAACCCAGTATAAACATGGCAACTCTGAGGCTATCTTCTTTTTGGAAGATGTGTTGATTTCTAAAAGCTCTACAGTGTCCATTTGTTCCATATCCAGTCTTAGTGCAGTCATATACTTTTTTTCTACATGTCTAATCTTGCTGGCTGGAAAGATGGCAATGTTCTTTTGTTTCTCTTTGCTTGTATAATTTACATCATGATCCCACAAATTAGTATATAGACCATGTGCTGGCAAGGCAAAGCATGACTGCAGTGGGGAAAACCTTTTGTTTATTTGTTTCCCTCCTAGTCTCGGTTTGTCCTTCTGTTCCTCTTCCTCCCCACTCTGTAGACAGAGAGGATGAGAGTGGTCCCTCCCAGGAAAGGTCAGTGTTGACAGGCTCTGAAGACATGCTGTCAGGGGGTCCAGCAGAGAGAAAAACAGACGGACAGCGATTTTGACATGACAGACAGACTTTCCACCTAAAAAAGAAAAGCAAAGTCAGGAAATTAGTGAATTAGGGAATGGAAAGACAAGTATGGACAAAGACTACCCGGTAGATAAAAAGGGAGGAGTGCAAATAGAAAACAAATATGAAAACGAGCAAATAGTTTTCTACCCTTCCAAATACACACACACACACACACACACACACACACACACGTACATGTCTCCATTTAGGTTCATTTGTACAGCTATTGAGGTGTTGTGGCAGGGACACAATCCAGGCACATCCTACAAATAGCTCCCCAAGGTAAAGCAGGAGAGCAGAAAGCGGAAGGCACGGCTAAATAAGGAAATATGGACATGGGAAAATAAGGATGTATGAGGACAAGAAGACAAGACAGAGGGCTTTGCTGTAAATACAAACCAAGAGGAAAAGGTTCCATTTAAAATCTTAGTTGTAAACACTGTACAAATCGAGAGGAAAAGGCTCCATGTGAAATCTTAGTAGTAAATTTAAACAGAGATTAAAAGTTTCCATGACAATACCAACAAAATTCCATGATTCTCCATACCCAATTCGATACAATGGTAAAAGAGGACAATATATTGAATCCCATTTACTTCAACATACACCTCTTTACTTAAAAACATTGAAAAAAAAACAAAAGTGACAAGTAACCTTAAGCCAGTCAAGTTAAAAATGTTTAGAACAAGCAATACCGTTTTTAACAATACACCTTTAATGATGACACATTTGAATTGCATTACTTGGCCAAGAAATTTAAAAGATACGAGAATGAAAGACCAAGGCCCAAAAAACTATCAACATTGCAAAGATTTCTATAATATATAATATGTTATATTTCTATAATATATAAAAATAAAACCACAGCATGGTGGTTCAATATTGCCTCACAGCAATAAGGTCCTTGGTTCAATCCCTAGCTGACCCTTGGGACTTTCTGTGTGAAATGTGCATGTTTTCCCTGTGTTAGTGTTGGTTTCTTCCCACACTCCAAAAACATGCAGGTTAATTGGTGACTCTAAATTGCCCGTGAGTGTGAGTTGTTGTCTATCCCTATGTGTTGGCCTTGAGAGAGACTGACGACCTGTCCATGGTCTGTCCCGCCTCTCACCCTGTGTTGCCTGGGATGGATAATATAGAACAAATACGAGTGCATTTAGAACACAGCAAGCCAGTTACAATCGATTACTCTGAGGTTCTTTTAGCCTTGGATCATTTTATTAAATGACCTACGCAGAGCCCCAGTAATACTCAAAGCAAAAAAAAAAAATCTGGTGTCAGTCCTCTGCACAACATATTTTTTAATTGCAACCTTCGATAATAATGTATATCTTCGGTATTGCAGAAAAAGATTAACGTCATGTTTTGAGAACTTTGGCACCAACCTGTACCAAAGAATTCTCGTGTACTCGGTATCCCTAGTTGTAAATAGGTTGGAAACAGAAACTAGTTCCATCCCGATGAAGTAAGGGGGATCAGCAAAAAAGGAGATAAATAAGAATAGGTGTCGTGCGGATAAATTTGTGTGTGCTCCATGCTGTGATTGTGTGGACACTTACCATTGGGGATGAGAAGGGTGACAGATGAAGAGGCTCTGAGAAAGATGGCACTGCATTCCTCTTCTAATCATCCATATATTCAGGAGATAAGGCAGACACAATGTCCCTCTCAGAGAGATGCACAGACATAGAAATAGTTTATACACACCTGTATGTGGCAAAGGATCAAATTAAAAAATGTAGTCAAGCAATTCTGTGCCAAAAATCATTGCTGTCTCTCTTTGTTATCGAAACCAAATTTATCAAAACCTTGGAATATATTAGGACCAGCTAACAAGAGCAAATCTCGATTGAAATGTAGATCGTATGTATTTATGTATTTATTTAAACAATAATCTCATGTTTGTAGCTTGTGTAAATAAGATTATTTTTAAAATAACATTGCACATTTATGTCAATTTCAAGATTTCATTGGTAAGGTTTGAAGGCAGACACAGATTACAATACATTACTCTACAACCAGGGGAGAAGAGTTTTTTTCCCCAATAGAAGCCCTTGACATTGGATCAGTTCCACCTCTTATTTAGATTTAAATTACCTATTTTCACTAACAAGCACAGTTGCTAAAGTGTTTTACTTCATTTACTTGGGTCCATTTGAATAGAATGGTTCATCCATCCATCCGTTGTCTGCCGCTTATCCAAGGCCGGGTCTCGGTGGCAGCAGGCTCAGCAGGATATTCCGTATCCATTTTCCATAGAGATATATAATCTCGCCAGCATGTTCTGGGTCGACCCCGGGGCCTCTTACAAGTAGGGCGTTCCTCGAAAACCTCCAACGGGAGGCGCCCAGGAGGCCACCTAATCAGATGCCCGTACCACCTCATCTGGCTCCTTTCCACACGCAGGAGCAGCGGCTCGACTCCCAGCTCCGTCCGGATTACTGAAAATAGTATAGAATAGAATAGTAACATATGTAATTATTTCACATTAGGATATTATTCTAATTATAATTTAATTATGTTGAAGTTAATAAGGAAAAAAAATCAACCCACGCATTTTAGAACAATGTGTAACATGAGAGCAATCAAAATCTTGCTAAACAATTTGTATTCAACTGTGCGTAATAAGGAAAGAATAGGCCCAATTTATAGAAATATTTTTAACAATATGCGTTGAATAATGATCTATTCAATATATTAATCGGTGTTGCCTTAATTTCTATTGGGCCATAGTAGTAGTTATTGTTACACTAATCTGAATCGCAACAGATGACCATTTACGATTAAAATTTACCCCTTCAAAAAGACTACTGTGACCGCACGCTCATTATGTTCATATCAGTGGATTTTATTTGGACATATTTTCCAAAACAGTGTTACAAGAAGTATATTTTGAGAACATTGACAGATGACAGGAGCAAATGCCTTTTTCATTAATTTATGTTTTCTCTTTTGCAACTTCTTGCTGTGTGTGTGTGTGTGTGTGTGTGTGTGTGTGTGTGCATGTGTGTGTGTGTGTGAGTTCGTGTGTGTGTGTGTGTGTGTGTGTGTGTGAGTGCGTGCGTGCATGTGTGAGATGAGGGGCGTACACCTTTGTCCCTCTGTGCCAGCCGATAAGCTTGGATGCCAAGGGGCACCGTGTCTTGATGAGGCTAAGCTGTAGTCTCAGACAAGAAACAGAACACAAATACACACCAAACTGACAACATAGCCATAGTGCGACACTTCATCAATACCTGTCATCTATCCACACTCCCAATACACTGATCTAATATCTGATCAGCGAATGGAGCAGAAACGTCAGTGAGCTGGATGCTGGGCGGAGGGCAACAACACCAGGGACTGGGTGGGAATTGCTGACTTGTCAAATACAATCACTCCAAAAATGTTTCCATAATGTAGTATCCTTTGAGAAAGGAATATATAATTTTTGTCAAATAAAGTGCAATCAATCATGTAGTCGTAAAGTTCCATCAAGGGTGCAAAACTAAATAAACGTATTGAATTTTATTCTTTCAGTACCCTTATATAACCCAGGTAATACCATTAAGATTGATGTCTCAAGCAAGCCTAGCAAAACATAGAGACAAATAACAAGAAGAAAGTGTACAAAAGGGTATTAAGAGAGAGCACCCCCAGTATGTGACTAGGTAGACAATGTAAAGGCCAGTGGATGGGTTGGCCTATTATCTGGTCCAGCCTGTATTTACACAGTTATTAGGGTTCCATCAATCAACCTGGCCCTACAGTGCACTTGTGTCAGCACATACTGTCCACACAGAACTTCATGTTAGGCTGTTTTAAGGATTGTTGTGTTTGTGTCAATCTTTTGTCTCAAAGTCTGTTGTGCATGTGTTTCATTGAGTGAGTTTGACGTTAATATGCAGGGATCAATAAGGAATCAAGCAAAGCGGACAGATTGAGAGCAGGCTATACTGAACTAACCCTGACTGGTCAAATTAGAGCACTGGCCCTTGGGACAGAAACCACCACATGGAGACAGCAAGCGGTGGGCACACACGCTCACACACATACAGCAGACTGTGTTGACAGCCAGGGGCCATGTGTAGGAGAGTTAATCAGTATTTGATTAGAGGTTGAATTAGACCTCAGGAACAACCTAGAAAGTATTCACAAGTCCATCAGTCCAACACAAACATGATCAATAAAACGCAAAAAGAATTAGTAGAAAACACAAACATACAGCAGATAAAGAATTTGGTCATGGTATTCTTAGCAAATAACGGTAATATGCAATGATCGTTGTACCTCTACATGATTACCTCTACAAGGTGTGAAACTGACTTTTTTATATTACATTATAGAAATTCCACATATTGCAGCATTCAACCCTTTAGATTTCTACATGAGGTTCTACAAAAAAAATGTCAATGCCATTCCTGAAATAGCTGATTGAATCTATACATGAACTGTTAGACATTCTTTCACAGAGTAACATATTAATCATTTGTAGAATTGTTTCATTCCTTTTCACCTCAGGGCTGTTTGAGCCTTTCATGGGAAATGGTGGTCCACCTAACGTTGTTTTCAGATGTGGTCAAATGAATTTGTTTCGACTCCTTTCTCCTCGGGTTTCTTAGAATAGAGGTGAATTCAAACTAAAAGACTTTTGATGACTTTTCGAGAGCAGCACAAACACACACACTGACCCATTCAGACTTTTATAACGGAATAACAAAATGTCGGCATATAGTTTGATACGAAGGGCAAGACACTTTGTCTGGCAGTCATTTTCTTCATGCTCTACATTTTATTAGAGTGATTGAAGTGTCTCTCACAGATCCTCTACATGCACACAAACATCACATATATACCCTGTTTTCTGTGTGGTTCCTAGACCTTTATTTTTACTTATGTGCATTCTGTTTGCATCAGTCTCTCTTTTGAATAACTTGTTCATATTCAGCTCTGTCAGCACCACTGACAGTTGTATCAAACCACTAAGGAAATAACAGCCAGCGTCTCCAGCTATCTGCCTTGACTACAGAAGTTTGGCGTGTGCGCTCCAAACTGTCTGCCTGCGAGCAGCCCCTGAACATATTAAGCCTTTTGCTTCTCCTCTACCAGCAAATGCTTTTTTTTCTCTTCAGGAGCAAAATAATTTTGGATGAGGGGTGGTATTCTAAGAGGCTTGATTAACTGAGGCCCTGTCTAGATGCTGTCTGGTCCAGTCCTCAAACATAGTGCATTACTGCTGCCTGCTGGACAGACCGGAAATAGCAGACACAGCCCAATGAAACATGTTTTGTTCAACGTTTGGCCGAGAGAATTAGAAATTATTAAAAACCAAAAAATAATTGTAATTGTTCAAAGAGTAAGGTTTCAAGAATAAATAAATACATGTTATAATATGACGAAACTTAAGTAAACTAAGCAAAAGGGGACAGCTGAATGCTTGCTTGTACCAGTGGGTCTCTTATAGACATTTTAATGTAGACAACACTATTTCAAAGGTCAGTACTAATACCTAATAACTGGATTTGAATTCTCAAGTAAGATTAAGTCATATAATTATCTTTGACCAAAGCCAACCCACCACCTTTTCTCCGATGAGTACACTAGTACTAGGAAGACAGTTTAATTTGAAGTCTGGCCCTATTCTTTTTGTAGCCTTATACCTTAAATATAAATAGGCAGGTAAAATATCAAAAATATTATGTAAAAATGTATTTACAGTGGACTCAAGTTTTTCTCTTCAAAATAACATGCCAGTGCTAAAAAGCCCCTGGTTCATAGTACACAAAGTAGAAATCCAGACATTTAAAATGTTGCAGTTTTGAAGAAAAACTAATATTTTTTTTTACTGAAAGCACAAGCTTGGGAAAACATGTTTTATGCCACATTACAATCTTACTTCATAAGGTAAGTGCCTATTAGTAATAATTTGCAGCTTATACAGAAATTGAATGCTTCAAAGCTTTAGGGTAAAACTCTCCCCAGTGTCTCTGTCTCTGAGGTCAGATAATTGGTTTTCTCTCTTTCCTAACCACCTCCAGGTGGTAATCACATGCACAGACACACCCACACCTACCAATGCACACAGTTGTTGATGAAGGTGTGATTACACCTTTATCTTTACCCAGGTTAACAGATAATAAGCCCACTCCTACTGTGTAATGATCAGTCACATGCACGCACACACACTAGAGACTGTGACAACACACTTCAACGTCAATCTATCTCCCATCGTTACTTAGGTTACACTTTACTTGGCGGTGAAGGAGTGTCGATGAGGTACAGATGGTTAGAGTTACAGCTGTAAATCTGGAACTTCTGGTGGGGGAGAGAGTATGACAAATTATAAAATATTAAAATCCACATAGAGTATAAAAGGAAGTTTGTTTTATTCTATAACAGAATTATTAAAACTTTGTAATAAAAAATAATTAAAAATCTGATAGTACTGCAGGCCATCTGAGTCTCAACGGGTAGGCTATCAAATGCAAAGTTAAAGTCAAAAACAGACTCTTAAACTATTCAAAGTTACACAATATATATACCGTATTTTCCGCACTATAAGGCGCACCGGATTATAAGGCGCACTGTCAAAGAATGGTCTATTTTCAAACTTTTTTTATATAAAATGCGCACCGGACTATAAGGTGCATTAAAGGCTTTTAAGTGCGCCTTATAGTGCGGACAAGGCGGTATTTTTTAAAATAGCTAGATTCTCTGTTATAAAGCATTCTTTATGATGTTCGAATCATTTGCACTTCAGAGGCCCTGTTCACTCGTAGCCTGGTATTTTTCCAAAACTGTTTTCCTATTAGTCAAAATTTGCGTCGGGCGTTATGTCCTTAGTTTACAGTAGGCAATTTAGCACGATGGTAAACGTCGGCAAAATGGGTCTGGTTTTAACCCTGCTAACAAAACTTCTCCACATTTTGTTTAATGACACCCCCACTTTGTTAAGGAGAAGAGGCTTCAGAACGTGCGTCGCAGGACACTGTTAGTTTGACGCTCAATACAAATGTTCTGTCCCCGTCCATTGAACGGAGTGGTGTTGCCAGGGAAACCCACTGGAACAAGGAATATTTTTTCATTCCAGGCTTCTGATTGGCCAACATGGTTTGGCGTTCTCTTGACTGCATTTCATTTGCTTTTCGTGTGAACAGAGATTTCAATTATTTTTTACAAAAAAGATAAACACTCACTCATTTTTTAAGAATACCCAGCTACGTGTGGACATGGCCTAAACATCACAAACGTTATATCTGTTATTATAATTTGTATATTTTACATTCCTTAGAGTGACTCACTTTTTGACATCATAATGTGAAGGCAAGGTACCAAAAGATTCTATCATGTGTAGAGTGAGTACTGCACAGACAACCAGAAAGACATAGCACTGCCAGCAGGATGCGTCGGCAAGGCTACAGCCAAGATGATGTCCCACAGCCAAGAGAGCGAGCGCCCGCTGTTACCATAGACTGGATAGATGGCAAGAATGTCAAATTACTTCGCATAGCGAATCACAGGGAGGCATTTAGGGTAAGAATTTCTTTCCATACAGTCCATATATATACAAATATTTTTTCGTTAATCGTGAAAAACTACCACATTAGTATAATCCGTTATTTAAGAATGCCATTCACAAATATATCAACTTGTGAATATGCAACATGGTTATGGCTTTGAATGAGTGGGGAAGAGCGAGGCAAGTTGTCACATGGGCAAGTTGTCACACTGTTCATGTCGAGAACGCTGGAGGTGCTTTCTCAAAAAACAAATAGCCACTTAGTGAGTCTACTTGTTCTATCGTAATTCTCCTGTTCCCGTGCAGTCAGTGTCGGTCTAATATGAGGTGAGCAGAATTTTGTAACCTTCTAAAGTAAAACATACACTTCACATGTTATGCAATACATCTTTGTAGTGTACACTTGTTTTACTTTCATTATAATCTTCTGCTGAGTAATGGAGATAAAAAATATATATATTTTAATACCTAAGTTCCAGTCCTATGTTTAGCTAACTTTGAGCATTAGCTAACATTAGCTCACATGTCAGTTTGGGACTAGTTGCCACATGTGACATCAGGCCAGGCAATTTATTTGAGCCAGAACTGTGACTTTTGAGATCAGCTTGATTAGTCAGATACAGATGTGCATAATATTTGTATGTTACAAAACATTGCATTAGTGTGTTTAAATCTGTTTTGTTAGACAATTTCAAATTTTATTCCGTTTCTAACATGATAGTTAAAGTAGTTGTGCCACTTGCTCTGCCAGCACTATTGTTTTGATTGAAAGGCATGATTAACCAGATTCTCCATGCATGATTGTTTTAATTGTTTGTTATTGAATTATGGCGAATTTGGTTTCAAATTATTTTTTTATTAAAATATTTACAACATTGTGTTTTTATTAGTTAATAAATCTGTGTCAAATTATCCCAAGCAGTGTTGCAATTTACCCACTGATAGGGCAAATTGTCACAGGTGCATGCTCTGTATTTACTGATCTACAACTCCGTAAATAAATAAGAAATGAAGACGTAATTATGCAAAATATCTGGGCAAGACTTATTTCTTTCAATTGGTATAAAATGTATAATGTTGTGATGTCTTGTGCCAAATACATTTTAGATGGTGTGAAAAGTGCAACAACCTGCCTTGCTCTCCCCTAATGTCTTGTTAGCAGGCTCTGTAAATTATTCCGTTCACTGAAATGCAAATTGCAGAGATCTGATCTGTTGTTGTTTTTTGTTACGCTTTTGAAAAAGCAGTGTATGCTGAAATAGGCTATATGGGATTTTGTTTATTGTTTTGTTTTTTACCATGGTATCTAGAATTTCACTGGTATTCATACCAACTGCTACATTTCTGTTATTGTGACAACCCCAGTTGGCACCAGGCAAAGTAGATTTTTTTTCAATGGCTGCAATAGCAGTTTGCGCATTTTAAAAGTCCAAATATGTGTCTATGCAGTCTGCTAATAATAGCAGGAGTGGTGTGAGAGCATATGAAAAGAGAAATCTCAGTGAGTCTCACGCTAATGCGAGTTTTCAGCTCTGGTTTAAAACAAAAGACATTGAAGTTTTTTAATTAATCCGCATACACACGACCACAACCTGCTTTGAGTCAAAAGGGAAGCTCATAGGAAAGCAACATTTTGAAAGCAGAAATTAGATCTAAAATGAGAAGTATCTATTTTGTTCTCCTAGACACAAATGAGACATTTGTGATACTTAAGTTAGACATTGAGCTTTGTCCCTTACCTCTAAAAATGCCCTCAAGAGAAATAATGACATATGGTCTCACGCTAGACTAAAACTGAGCAGTTATAAGAGATCTCAAAATTGTTTCGAATGAGTTTGAGAAATTAGGAATTTGTATCTCAAAGTATTTATGAACTATCTTTATCTCATTCAAAGATCATACAAGTCTTATACTTCAGTTCTCTTTTACCTCTCTTATTTTGCTTTTATGCCCTTTGGGAAAAATAAGTCATCAACAAACAATCACAAATGAGACAAGATCAAGAAGTAGTGTATTGCTTCTGGATAACAATGAGACTATAGAATTTGAATTGGTCCTCTGTTGGAGATTGTCTTTCAATTGTAAAACGTGTCACCAGATCTCAGAAATGTTGAACAACTTAAACCAACAATATTAAAATATGGCATCTGTAGCACTTGATTAACTACTATATAAATACAAAAGGTTTATACATTATCAATAATTGTTTAAAAACAAAGTTTTTCAAGTGAATTCATCATCTTTGTTTTTCAGTTTAAAAAGTTAAATCAGGCTCTAAGCAGCATGGAAAGCATCCACAAAGGCTGCTGGCTACGGGAAGAGAGGAGGGTAAAACAGAACCTAAAGAGATTGGTCTCTGTTTCTCCCACCTACAGAAGTCAGACTCTTTTCCAGGTATATTATAATGATAGAGTGTATCCAAATATGTGCTTCACTATGCTAATTGATGATTGGCTACAATAGACTACAATCTGATTATTTTCAATTCCTTTGGAAATATTTCAGCTATGTACATCTGCTGTTGTTATGGGGTGCTGCTAGTAAACTATATGGAGTTCCAGTCAGAGAATAGTTTCTCAATAGGCATACTTGATGTATATTGTCCAATTCTGTTTTAATATTACATAAATAGAGGCACAAAGACCACATGGCATAGAATGGAATCAGGCTGTGTTCCTAGGATTGGAAAAGGCAGCTATTACTGTTTGACTCGCTAACACTGCAGAAGAAAGTGTTGACAGAGCTGTTATCCTTTGCCAGTAATCTGTTGAAAGATGCTATGACAGTGAACATTTAATACAAACCCTAATTGCATCACTCAACTTGAGTATAAGTGTGATATAGACAAGAGCAGAGTTCAACAACACCATGGTACAGGTGAAGTGTGTATGGGTGTAAGCAGGGGGTGGCAGGCTGCTTTGTGTGTGTATAGTTTGCTCTGTAAATGTTGCCGTTGATGTGCTGACATCATTCAACAAGTGACAAAGAGCTCCAACAGAGCTTTCTGAAAGGCACTAAAGCGCATTAGTTCCGTTATGGTTAGTTTACATCATCGGTGTGTGTCTGTGTGACGTTCCTTAAGAGACCCAGTGATGACTGCATACCCTGTACCACAGAAGGTAACAGTGGTGAATCCCCGGGCTGCAAAACACCAGGTACCAGACAATACCTAGAGGCAGTCACCCACTCCACAACCCCTACAACACAACATGACTACAAAGGTCAACTCACAGACACACACACACACACACACACACAAATAACACTTTCTATCTTAGAATAACATGTAAGTAAGTTTGTACTGAAATACACTTTAACAAACTGCTTTAAGGCACAGATGCATTTGGGGTCAGACAACAAGGCAGGGGGACTCTGGTAAATAGTCTGTTTCATGTGTACATGTAGCAGCCTCAGCCCTGACTTTACTCCCAGCCATAGTTGGAGACCCCGGGATTTCTAGACGGGAACGTGTCTTAGTGCCGCCGTCTTCTTTCTGGGCCAGCTTGATGCCCCGGCTGGTTCAGGACAGCAGCTCCTTGAGCCTTACCCAGTCCCAACCTAACACATCTTGGCCCAGGACCTCCATCACAGGAACTGGTAAAATGAAACACCTCTAATACAGGCACGGGTAAAAACAAATACCTGTTTATGATCATTACAACTTTGATTATCCAGTACCGTTCATATGTTTAAGGCTCGGGATGCTGTTTTGCAGGATAAGGATAATCACACCAAATACAGATTTGCTTTGCCCTGGCATTGTATTTCATGAATTGATAAAAGTAAACTAATTATATTTATCTATTTATTATACACAAATATTTTAGGTAGGTGTGAAGACTTCACACCTACCTAAAATATTTGTGCAGTACTGTACCTTTGATAATATTTACTAATATATTACCAATGGCCCCAAACAATTACAACAATACCTGATGTTCAATTTAAATTTATTCATAGCCATTGTTACAAATTACATTATACATTCATAAGTCCTATTTACCTTAACATGAAACCTAAAAGTCCTGGCACTGGCTTGACCAATATCCCTCTGTGGTTCTACTGGGAGTCAATAATCATTAGTGGTACAGCAAAAAGTTACATCCAAATCAGGACAAAAGACTGCCAATGCAGCTCTATTATCAGCACGTCTATGTGTTCATAAATCCCTATACTACCACTAGGTGGTGTGTGCACTCCCATTGTGCCGAGCTCCAGCATGATGGCTCTGCTGCCTCCCCAGCTGTCCCCTGAGCTGCAGGGGCTCCAGGAGACAGGGCTGGGGCTCCCATTGCGCCAGCGCAGGCTGAGGGAGCTGATAGCCCGGGCACGGGCCACGGAG
>JAVQJS010131126.1:2500-10919 GCA_036024795.1 Galaxias rostratus | reverse complement strand
GGGGGTTATTGTTTTATCAAATTATAGTACAGTACATAAAAAACAAAAAAACCCTAAGAGCTGTGTAGTGTAGAAAAACGTGGTTGACACTTGTTTATCATTACTTAACATTTTATTGTTTCCCGAAGGGAGATGGTACATAATTAAAGATTCTTTGCACACAAGTTGCCATATGTTGCCTTCAGATCTTTCGTTCCACTGGCATCATTATTTCCCTTTGACATTTGGAATGTTTCAACTAAAAATGTGCAGATGAGTTTCTAAGATGGGGAGCATAATGTATGAAGTGACCATTGTCAAACTGTACTTTGGGAGAGCCAAATGGGGAAAGTCTAAATTCTCAAGACCAGGGATCTCTTAGGCCATTGATGCATTAATTGAGGCTGACTACAATTTATTTATATCCTCATTCAGCCTCCTCCCAGAAGTGTTTGATAAAGATTTCTGCCCTGCAAGCTGAAGCCGAGCATGGAAACCCCTTTCCTGCAATTACTGTCTGCACTGGGGTTTAGACTGTGACGAGAGAAATCTGCATTGGATTGAGAATAAGCATTAAGAAACATGCCAAGATCTTGGGCTCTGTTAATTTGATTACAAAGGCTAAAAGTTAACCATCTTCACTGGTGACAACACGACACTTTAATGCTAGTAACCAGAATAATCTGTGCAAGATGTTTATTAACATGTGTCCTGCACAACTTAGCCCAATGGTCTAGACAATACCACTTCACGAACAGAGATGAGAAGGCTCTCAGGCCTTTTTCACTGTGATTTGTCAAAATTTGCGTTTCTTTGGCTTGCAAGCTTCTCTCTGGCACATAGTGTGTTATTTTTACGTCATGGACTTTTCACAGAGTCAGGGTGAAACATGGTTTAGTTTTTAGTTTTTTAAGTCCACTATAAATGCGTGGGTGTAAATCTGGAAGGCCCTCTTTGCACTGCGTTACTGACATAAAGAACCCTGTTGCATGCCGACCAGGCAAAGCCCTTGCCCGACACAATTAGGCCTTTGTATGTGCCACACTCCCTTTGGAGCTCATAAATACTCAGCTCTTTATAGACTTTTCAGCCAAAGATTAATATTGATTTTCAAAAAAAGAAGAGAATAAATGTACGACTTATCAGTCAACAGAAGGACTTCTTTTTAGTACTCGTGCTCTGAATTGACGCAAACATATCGTATTTCCATCCGTGAAGAAGCCTTTTATTCATTCATATTTTGACTTCTGCATCTCCCATCTTGGAGTGTGTGTCCCGTAGGCACTTGCCCAGGGCCGGTGGCCCAGCCGTGGGGATGGAGCCTGGGCATTGAACCTAACATTCTCTCTCTCTAGCTCCTTCCTTATCCCTCACTCTGTCAGACACACGCGTTCCTGACCTGACCTCCACACCCAGCATACCTGGCCGGGTCAATGTTCGTCTTGGCCGCTCCCACCATCCTTTTGAGTGGCGGACTGTTCCTTGGCATGGTGTTAGTGTTTCCCCATACGCATTCGGAGTGCCGGAGAAGCCTTCACTGAGGGGATGGTTAGCACTTTGGCTCCTCCAACCCCCAGCTCGAGCTCTCCCTGCCGCCAAAGCCTACATCGAGCTTACGCTGCGAACCGTCAGATCGTCCTCCGCACAGAGATGAGATTAAAATACTGTCACTTTGAGTTTGTTGGTAGTATTTCAGTGCCTTTCAATTCTACAGTGCTGCACCGCTTAGTGCTGGTCCCGTTTCCTCCTTTCTCTCCACCTCTAGTTTAATTGAGCTGGGTTGCACATTCTTCCAAAGGTGGCTCTGATGGGAAAAGCATCTGGATAAGTGACTTCCCATGCACCTAGACAGTGTTAAACCTCTTGCTAACAGGAAATGAAATTTTACAGGGATCTAATGACTTATGTTTAGAATGAAAAATTTTTTAACTCAACATTTCCGCTTTACCAAAAACAGAGAGTGATTTGCGCAGTATTATACATCCCCACTTATTTAAACCTTGTTCGTTTAACACACAAAGGTGTGTTTAGCTCGCCGTTTCCCTTCATTGGTTGGTAATTGCTATCAGTAGCCATAGAAACTATAATCCTGTTGTAGTTCCAAGCCTAGGAATTCTTTTCTCTTTGAAGATTAGTTTATTGAAAGAGGTTTAGGTTTAAGCTGGTTGGTTTAACAAAGCTGGTTTGGCCTCTGAATGTACCCTGTATGTTTGGTAAATAACAGTCAGAATGTTAAAGCTTTTTATAAGCCATTGTTTTGTAAGGATGGTTAATTGACATCCTCATTAATGCTGATGAATGCTAATTATTTTGTTTTCGTTTTATGCAATGTGAATCAATGTATGCACCTTTTTGATACATGGACATTTTCAGCCTCTTAGGGCTGAAAAGTTGTTTTGATTGAAGAGGATTTTATATCAGAACTTACCTATCCCAGTTTACAATTACACTATAACAGATTCTAAGGAATAGTTAATAATGTACATATTCAAAATAATATTTTACATATTTACATCCAAATGTCTCTCAAAGTCCCTTTTTCTTGTTGCCCTCCATAAACATCAGCAGAGATCGGCCACACCACTCAAAGGTCTCTGGCCTGCGGTCCAGCACGAGCGGGCCCCGACCCTGTTTGTTTTAGCCTGGGCCCTTTGTCACATTGTCTCCACGGCTGGCCAACAATTAGACAGCAGCCAGTGTTTGCCCAGCCACTTCATCCAGTGACAAAGGGACTGAAGGGGCCTACCTCTGGTTCAGTAACACTGGCAGAGCAGTGCTGCTGGAACAACACTCGTCTAGGAACAGTGATATGGCTCAGAACTTTAGCGCAACTGTTCTCTCTCTTTTTTTTTCTTTTTTCTTTATGGTGATCTACCGTTCTTCTGGCGGTTGGCAGTTGTGCCAGGACCACAGACTTTTAATTAACTTATTTTAACTTAATCCTACTTTCCCTCTTTCTGTCTTTGATATTTCTCGTGGCAAAAAGAGGCAAAGATGCTGTGACCACGCCAGCCATGCCATACGGAATAAAAAGGCGTAGTTAAGCTAATCCTCGAGTGATCCGTAGCCAAGAACCCAGCCGCGGCCGCCGAGGCCCTCAGCCCAACTATGTGCCCGCTGAGGAGGAACCTCAGTCTGCGCGCAGCACCACCAGAGCTGAGGCCAAGGCCTGGAGGATGTCTAAGGCATCGCACTCCACCCACTTACATTGTCAATCCAAGTGTTCTCCTCTTAAAAGAACGTCACTCTATTTTGTGCTGACATGGTCAGAACTATGGTGGCAACAGAGGAGGTCAGCATGAGCTAACTTTGCTGCTACTGTCTGTATGTTTTCACCAGAAAACCAGTGTTCCATTAAAAAGAAGTCTCAAACGTCTGATTTCTGAGTACTGGTGGGCTAGGTGGAATTTGGCTGGGTTCTGCTTCTTTCCCCATCTGGATGAAGAGATGAAGCTGCAGACGTGTATTCTCCTGTGTGTTTGTGTGCATGTGCGTGCGCGTGCGACTATCTGTCCGTGTCTGATTGCATGTTTCTGGTTTTATGAGTCCACGCTGTATTTCAGTGTCTTTCCGTCTCCTCCCTGTATGGGCTGCCAGGCCGGTAACGGGGCAAGGCTCATGTAGGCAAACTCTGCCCTTAACCACCAGCGAAAAATAAATCTCCGCCTAAGAGCAGAAATGCGTTCATTTATTTTGTGGTATAAGGAATTTCACTATGGGCCTATTTCACTATAACGAAACATTTTTGAGGTGGATCAAAATCTAAGCTGAGTGTTAAGGGGGAAACGTGGTTTACCCATTTTTTTCCCCCTTCTATGCCGGCTATTTAATTTCCCTGTAGATGTTTATCAAAGCTGGCACCGGGTTTCTTGGTAAGTTGGAACTGACTCAAGTTCCCTTACTGGTGCTGCGTCACCCTCTGCTGTGCTGGAACTCGGCTCCCCTGAAAGCATTGATTTCAGCGGGGCAGGAAATGAAGGTGCATCGCCCTCCGAGTCCCCTGAAGGCTCGGAGAGAAGAGGGATTGTGAGGAGAAATAGAACTGGATAAATAGGAAAATAAAAAAAGCTGTCACGTAGGGAGGGAGGATAATGAAAAGGGGAAACGAGGGAGAAATAAACTACCGTTGATGAATGACCACGCTCTCGACCGAGGAGAGAAGAAGGTAGCTGAGAACGTGGAGGTGAGCCAGGGAGAAAGCAGTGAAGTGTGTTACGCGCCGTGTGGAGCGGTCCCTGCAGATGCGTTTGACAGACAGTGGGTTTAAGACAACATTGGCCGGGGCCGCTCCTGCCAATCAAAGTCTGAGTCAGACAAGGGAGAGATTGATACCCCCAAGGAGAAAGGGAGATCATGTCCGTTAAGCTGTTGCATGGAAATAATGACATAAATATAGAGATGCAAAGTGTAAGTCAGAGCAGAGAGAGCGGGTGCCATGAAGGACAGTGGAGAGCAGATGATCACACAGACGTCTAGTAGGAAGCGGGTAGATGTCTGCGTCCGCCGCTTCGCTCGTCGTCAGATGTCAGTGATCTCCTCAGAGGCGGGGCTCTAAGAGGCTTAGGGCCCTGGGATTCCACAGGCTGTTTGTTTAACCTCTCCATGGCCGTTTAATAAGCGACACCCACGCTAGCTGACCTCCTAACAACACACCTCCATTGTATAGCCTAAACAACATGCTAATTTAACTAAATAAGTATAATCTCTCGTAGATTAAATCATTAGTATGTTTAATAAACACATTTATACTGTAATTGTAATGGTGTGCGGACCATGAAGGTATTTACGTGTGTAGGAGTAAAACTTCATATCTCCAGTGAGGTCATGGCAGTAGGATTATCGTTACATCACACAAGATCAGAAATGAATAGTTCATTACTGTATTCTTCACTCTTGTTAGCCGCTGTTTATACAGTCAGCATGCACGCGCAGCATAATGAGGCTGGGTAATGGCTCTGTCCGGGAGATCTACGGCCCCAGGGCCCGACGGCGCTGTGCTCCAGTGTGCCGCGGAGAGAACCCCTCTCGCCGTTATGGCCCTGGCAGATTATTATTTCTGACATGCACTGTTGGACTGCTGATTTGGTACGGTCCCTGCCCAGGGCCCCACGGCCCCACAGCCCGCCCTGGGCCCACACAGCGGACCGTGATTCATGGGTGTTTGAGTGCGAGCCCAAACAGTGAGCGGGTCGAGGCGGGTCTCCCTGTTATGGTCTGCTTTGGCGGGAGCCTTGGCGCTACAGAAACCCCCGGGTGAGCGTTGGGTCTGCCGGGGAGCCTGGTTATCGGAGTCCAACGTATCAGCTACTCCTTCCCAGTCCCTTCTTATTTTTACACCTTTCAGCCTCTTAACTTTTTATTGTCAACGTTCTTACTTTCTCTCTATACCCCTCCCCTCATCTCTCAAACACTGGCAAAGGGCCCGTTGTGGTAAAAGGTAGTTGGTGGTGTAGACTGTGTCCTGGAGCGTGTTCTGTCCTGTAGCCGTTGTGCTTGCAGTCAGGTGGGGCTGTGGCCACCAGCCAGGACCATGCAGCTGTGACCCTCTGTCCTCCTCGTGCACCTCAGCTTTATTAGCCAATAGACAGGACACACTTTGTGTGTGTGTGTGTGTGTGTGTGTGTGTGTGTGTGTGTGTGTGTGTGTGTGATCCAGTAAGCGCATGCTCTTGATTTTGGTCTGAGAGACAAATAAGATGAAGTGTATATTTATCTCTGGATGAATGTTTTTTCAGTGTTTGTGCACACCATCTATCTCAACCCACACTTTTGTAACTCCTCATTAACACATTTCAGAACAACCGTGAAGTGTATCTTAAAATGTTCCTGTCTTTAACATGGAATACAATGAGACCTACTCCTTGTCTTGTATTGTGATGAATGCCCTGTGACTGCACAGACATAAATAACCTCGATTAAGAATAAATGGTTTGAGAGGTGTTCTTAACCAAATCACACGTGCGCGCGCACACACACACACATGCACACAATGGTACTAGGGGCATCCACTTTACTGGGTGAGTCCCCAGTTTTTTTTATTTAACCCTGCCGGATACAGGGTTAAAGGTAAAGTTGAGTAAAGTTGTATCTTCTTTCATTGTCTGAAGTCAATATACACTATGCATTTCAGTTATGGAGTTGTTCATGACTAGCAATCTGAACCCTTTGGGGTTTATAACAACCCTCCCTATAAAAGCCAAACTCCTTCTCACAACGAGATACAAATATAGTTAAAATTTTGATCTCCTACTTGTCAACATGTTTTTTTTGTTGTTGCTCTGTCTCGACGCCTGAGGCCTTCCAAAGTGGGCTGGACTTGCCATGGTTGTGGAAGCAGAGGAAACCCGGTAAGCAGCTCACAAGCGCTCCGACGCCGACAAGGTGGTCCTGGAACCCCACCAAGAGCGGCTTGGTAATGTGAAAGCAATTAGCAGCGGCTTGACAGAGCGCGGAGATGTGTGGGGTAACAAAGGGAGGCTAGGTGGCCCGGCTAGTGGCGCTAATGTAATCACCATTCATCACCGGTGAAACGGGTGACGTTGCGCTGCCGTGGGCGAGACCCTATACCCAGCCATGGGGGCAGCGTTTCTGTATTTCTGCTCGCTGTTTAACCGACCTATCTGTCATCGTGACCACCAGACGATTGGGATCGGCCTCTCTCTTACCTATCTAGGTTACACAAGCACTGTCACGCACAGACACGCGCACAAAAAACAAAGACACGTTATGGCACTGGAGGGCGGAGGGTGTGTGCTCCCTGTCACATCTGGAAGTGTGTTTTCTCTCTCTCTCTCTCTCTCTCTCTCTCTCTCTCTCTCTCTCTCTTTACCAATTGTATGCATTGTCTTGTAGTCCTGCAACCTTTTCAGCCTGTAACCCGTCTCTCGCCCTATGGCGGCTGGGATAGGCTCCAGTCCCCCTGCAACCCTGCATAGGATAAATGGTATAACTGATGGATGGATGGATACGTTCTCTTGTTCTTTCGCTGTCTGCTTGTTTATTTCATCCCTCCATCCTTACCCTTTCGTTTGGTTGTTGTTTCTCTTTTCTTACCGACTTGGTGTTGGTCCGGTGTTGCTCTCCTGTCATGGATTCCACAGCCACGGGAGCCGAAGCCGTCTCCACAGACAGGCCTACTCACAGTGTGTGGAGGCCAGGTCTCCCCTCTCCCCGTCTGTCAGGACACCTCAACACCAACCACACCAGCCGACGACGCGCTCCCCCTCGTCCACTCTGCAGACCCGGGGCTGGGAAATATGACAAACGAAAGGGGGAGTTAAGACACCAAAAAACGATAACAAGGCGGGATGGCTTGACAAGGGGACGACGACAGCCGAGCGCTCTCCCTCTGTCTCGGCAGGTAAAGTCATTTTCACCTCTTCCCCGGGAAGCCGAGCCAAGATCCCCCCCCTTCCTCCCCATCTGCCTCACAGCAGGCCCTGCACCCCCACCCCGGCCGCATAGCTCAGCCCGTCCTCCGGGACCCAGGGAGGTATTGGATCTGAAAAGCAGCTTTTTACTCAACCACCGAGACCTCGTGCACTATCAGCACATTATAAACCACAGCCCCGATCAAACGGGGAGGAAAAGGGTCGGGGCACGTTGGTGTTGGCCGGAGAACAAGCGCCGCCGGACGTTCCGTGCGGTGTGCCGCCGCTGTGTTTATAGTGCGCATCGCGGAGCTTCTCTCTCAATGTGATTTTAGTGGTATATGCTCCATGCTGCGGTGTTTGGCTTGACTCTGTTTGTGTATTTGTGCATGAGTGCGGGTGTGAGGCGGCGTAGCCCAGGGATGTCTCCCGATCACAAAGGGAAGGGGAAGCGCCACGGTTCAGCGAGTCCTGTCGTGCTTTCCAGCGGCGCTTTTTCGGGTTTGAGGCCGTTCTAAATACAGAAACCCCCCACCCCCAACACACACACCCCAGTCCCCCCCTCCCAGACAGGACCACCCCCACCAGGAGCCGACAGTGGCCCATTGACCCCACTCTCTCCTATTGGCCCTTCTAAAAATATCCCTCTACAAGCGAGTGACCACGCAGGGGGCTCACATCACACCACAGGACCCCCATCCGCATATCAAATCATTTGGTCCCACATTCCCAGTGCTGTCAAAAGACAGGGCGGTTCCGAGAGTGTTTCAATGAGTGCTCTCCATATTCCCTCAGTTTGCTGCCAAATGTGCTTGCACGGCGCTTGTGAGAGTCTTAGAAGATCGAGAATAAGAGAACACGTCTGTTTGAAGACCAGGTTCCTCTGTACCACTAAGTCAACCTTCCGAAGCTCCACAGCATTGTAACTCTGACATTACGAGGCGTTGTAATTAGCGACTGTGCGACGTGTCTGGAGCGACAACCTAACGATGCTGTTAAAAGGCCAAACCACGGAGACTGTAACTGTGACTGATGCTCTGATGGGCAGGAAGTAGCCGTCTGTCTGCTGAA
>JAVQJS010131122.1:0-11739 GCA_036024795.1 Galaxias rostratus | reverse complement strand
AATGTCCTCTTTGGCAGAAGTAGAACATAGTACATCCATTTTCTTCGTGTTCTATTTCCTACATTTGTCTCCAAGCCTTTTTTGTCTGGCTGCCTGGCTGCTCCCTCCTTATCTTAGCGCTTTCAGACAGTTAGCAACTCACCGTATGCACGAGCCCAGGATGGAGGCATGAGGCTTTTAAACCGTCTGTGACTTGCATCTAATGTGTTTTTCTTTAACAATGGCATGCTCAGGCATATCAAAACTGTCTCTGACGGATTCTATAGTTAACATCAGGCACCATATCCATATTCAATGTGGGAGAGCTTCTCAAGCAGGGAAAAGCTCCGTGGCTGGTGGATTTAGGTAAAACGACTAGGAAGCGTTCTAAATCCCGCAGATTTCTCCCCGTCTGTTCGGCACTTTGAGCCACCTGAGCATTGCATAATTCAAATTTGTGGAGCCCCCAACTGTAATCATGTATTCTGACCGCCAACTTCTCTGCTTAGCAGAGAGCAGGAGAACATTTAAGAAGACGATATTACCTGCACAATGCCCTGCTCCGTGTATTTGAATGATAAAGACGAGGAGGCATCAAATATGCATGAGGACAAATCTGGGTTTGAGAGAGTGTGGTAGGCAACAATGGCTACATTCAAGGCAAATGAGGATAGAGCGCTCTGCCCTTAAGGTGGTGCGGCAAAGAATATTGACTGTTTCCTCCCTGATTTTACACCCCATGTCATACAGCATTTTGTTTTGAATATCACAACATAGAGACGATTTGCTCTAATCAGGCCGAGTGGAGGAGGCTAGCTTGTGACCCGTCACTGTCGCCACCACCCTGGGTATTAGTGTAAAAATAAACACAGGTTCCTGTTTGTGTGAGGCTGTCTGTCCACCCACCAGATTACCAGAGAATAGCCAGATAACATCCTCCTCCGCCGTCCCTGGCAACACTGGCTTATGCGCCTCTCCGCCTCTCTTTCACTCACCCAGCCTCTCTCTCACTCTTTCCTCTCTTTCCCTCTGTCTCTCAGTTGTTTGTCCCTCTGTTTATTTCCTGCCTTGCTCTTTCTTTCTCTCCCTCTCTTCATCACTCTCTACCTCTCTTTCTGTGTCTCCCCCCTGTTCTCTGTTACTCTTTCTGTCCATCAACTCCATGGTACGCATTACCGTACCATCTGCCGGCTAATCAGAGCAGGCAGGCCTACCCCTCCCACCTTCTGTAATCATTTTGGTCACTGCCTATTCCACCTTCACGCTTCTCAATCTCGAACCCAAGCAGTGCAGCCTCCTCATTTTGACACCAACTAGTTTAACACCTACGCATAATACGCGCTGCGCAACGCGGAGAGCGCCACGCGCCACCAAACACTTTGTGGGCAACTCCCAAACATAATAGCATCCTTTCCAAGCAACTGCTCGCCATATTCTGTGCTATGGATTTCTATTTCAAGCGACGGTGCATTTGCAAGCAACTGTAATGTGTGCGTTTAGACAAAGACGCTTTTTCAGAGCACCATAAAAGGGTTGGCCTTTATACGGCAGTGAGCACCTAATGGAGGGCAGACTGCATGATGTCAGCGTTCTGTTTTGTCACTTACTGTAGATCTCATAAGTTCTGGTCTGCATCGCGTTCCCGTGAGTTCGAAAGAAATCTGAGAAGAGGGAAAATGTTCCAACGGCGTTCTCGGTATGGTCCCTCGCGGCTCTTCCGATTTCAACATGTACCTTGACCCGGCGCACCTCCAGCACGCCATGTCCAGGACCGAGACAGAGTGCAGCTACACTGCACGGTGACTAAATCAGCTCCGGGGCCAAGCCAGGCCGTACATTATCTGTAAAGCCTCGCCGGTGATGCATGGGATGATGATAGGGACTGTTTGCGTTCCCTCAGTCTTGATCGGAGAAGACGGGTGGAGAAGGACGGTCACGCTCGTGCTCTTGATCTCCGCTGTTTGCTCTCCTGGGAGACGCTGTATCGGGTTTTTACACAAATACCAAGAAGCAGATCCATGCGAGTGATACTCGAGACCTTGTCTCTCGCAGGCCAGCGCATAGCAATGTACATGCGATTGCTCCCACGCAGACACACACGGACACATGCAGACAGACGGATGCACGCAGACAAACCATAAAAAGACCCTCCTCCACATGTGCATATTTGTTTATCTGGGTCGGGCCATTCTTTCTGAAGTGGGGGTGCCTAATTGCCTCTCTGGGATCTATTTCTCACGAATACTCTCCCGCAAAACCTGTAATTAGTTGTTAGCACCAAATCCTACAGGGCTCATTTAGGGTGACTCCTCCTTGACCAACACAGCTGCTGCCCTCTCTGGTAAAGACTCCGTCCTTCAACTGCACTCGGACCGCTGGCGAAAGCCTTCCCACTGTAACGTAAAGCCCTGATCATTGGAGAGGGATCTGTATCCATGCCAGGAGATCAAGAGGCTTGTGGGAGGTTTCAGGTGGGAATCAATTTGTGTTGCATGCGTCTTGAGAACTGAGCGGAGGGGGGGGTGGGGGTGGGGGGTGGGGGTGGGGGGGTTCACATGGCTGGATGCTAACCTCCCAACCCCTTAAAAAAGACACACACACGCACGCACAAACACACACACACACAAACGCACACACACACACATCCATCCCTCTGTGACTGGAAGTATAGACCATGTGTATTGGTATTTTCTCGTCCTAAAAAACGCCTGTACCAAAGTCTGCTGTTAGTGCTGCGGTCTCCCAGGGAATTTCTCTCCATTAAGCCAAATTGCTAAGAATTTATAGACTTTTAATGTTGTTTGTAAATTGCTAGGCTGAGGCCATAGTTATTTCAACAAGAGATTAACTCAATTTTTGGAGACCCGACCAGTGTGATTAATCTTGTTTATGGGGTTTCAACGTCTTGGTTCAAGTCCAAATCGTATTGTTGCTTTGGGTTATTCCTTGTTTGATTAATCCTTTATCGAAATCATTTGAACATGTTCCATTAACATGGTGGATAATAGGTTCCTAACTCAAATATCAATGTGATTCATCATGACTGCAGTGTGCCCTTTGCTTTAGCAGTGGTAGAGTTTATTTAATTAGAGTAGGAGCAGTGTGTGTCTTTGAAGATGTATGCTTCATGCTCAAACAGAGAGACCTATAAAGTGACAGGGAAAAGGAGCGGGCGGCCTGTGCCCTGACTTTGAGCATCCAGCCTCTCTCTGAACCCTTGAGCACGAGAGCCTTACAGAAACCAGACGTTTCAAACTGAACTATGGGAGTCCACTGACCTGTTACGTAAAAGCGGCCTCCCTCCAACGTCCCTTCCAGGAGAGAAAGCATTTTCAACTCGGGGAAAGAGAAGGGGAAGACGGGAAAAGAAAAGGGTCAGGGTGCAAGAAAATAAACACACATCCCCCTCCCCCCAAAATCAGAAGACTTTGTGCTGCCTTCCCTAGGGGGGTAATCATGGCCATTCATGTCCTTGGGGTGTCCTCTTCAACGCTCATTCAGCCTGACTTTTTATTTAGATTTTGTTCTTCATTTTGAAGCCATAGGGGAATGGCAGTCCTTCGCTGTTACACACACGGAGCGGCCATGCCAGCCAGCTGGTTTGGACTGTGTTGTTCTCCCTCCGTTGCCCCTCAGTGATTTATAACTTCCTGGTGTCCTTGGGAGAGCTCAGCGATTCAGTATACAGTCAGGCTGCAGCGGCATGAAACCCTCGCTGCAGTGCTTGGGAGCGCCGACCACAAACACTCGTCTCAGGCCCCGCAGTGGCTCTGAGTGAAGGAAGCTGAGTGGACGGATGGGAAAAAAAGAAAGAAAATAGCTTTCTGATGGCTGGCAGGTTGTAGGCCTATGAGAACAGATCCATCATGGGATGAGTGTCGTGTGACTGGCCAGACTGGCCCACTGCCATTGGTCAAACCTCATCTGCTCCCACTGAGGGAGAACGCATTGTAAGGAATGCACTGCCTCCTGTGTTTCTCCTTATCATCACAACAGTTTAGGATTGGAGAACGGGAGATAAACATCTTATTGGAAGCCCACCCATCCATAGAGACAATGGTGTATGAACACTACATGGGGCGGGGGTTGGAAGGCGTCCATGACTCGCTCTCTCTCTCGGCTGTTTGTTTTCAGCTGTGGTGGGCTGAGGAACCCCTCCTGTTTTCAGCTGTGGTGGGCTGAGGAACCCCTCCTGTTTTTGTCTTCCTCTCCACGGTGAAGCTGTACTTTGGTCAAGGTCAGACATATCCCTTCCTTTATCCCATGTGTCCCTCATCTTTCCTTTTCCTCCCTACTGGTCCCCCTGCTCCAATGTGCTGGTTGATCTCCCAGATTCCAGGAACACTTCTCTCAATCAGTCCCACATATAGATTATGTTGGTTCCCACTAACCCCAGTCGGCAGACACTATTAGATTATCCCATGGGTCCCAGAGGGTTGGGATGTCTTCATTTTTGGCCTACACTACTTATTCTCAAACTATAACTGCCAATACAGTGGCACTGTCACAATTCCTTGAAACCAGGAATAGGTGACATTAGAAGCCATGCTTTGTTGGCAGCCTCAGCTCCTATAAGTTAGGGTGTTTCTGTTTCACATACCACTCTACCAGGGAGATTGAAAAACACAGGAACGGTTCAAATGGCTTGGCTATGAATGTGAGTTATGGTTTCCATTGGAGCACCTCTCTAACCTCCATAAAATTACTGTTCTGGTTAAAGTATAGACTGAATCACAGGGCAGCGACCTGTCATTTATCATACAGGCACACCCATGCACATACACACACACACACACACACCGACAGACAGACAAACACCATGAAACAGTACATGTCACAACCTCAGCCACAGGACACGGACTGACACGTCGATGACAAAAAGGAATAATGTGCATGAGCGCATGTTCCAGTTGAGAATTTGTTGTTAAAATAAACTGGGATTATGGAAGCCCATAATGGACTTTGTTCAGATAAAAATATAATCTTGAAAATGCAAATGCAATTCCACAATAGCATTATAATTTTTCACCTACGTTAAGGTTGTTTGAGAAATGGGCATAACTGTATTTTTTTCAACTTTCACGTACATGTTTGCGCTAATAATTATCAGAATCAAACTGAATAAATAAACTTAAAGCACAATATAGGATATGGGCAATAATAAGAAGGCAGGATTGCACCACATCTGGTTATTTAATTAGTAGGTGTATCATAAACGCTGTAAAATTCTTGTGGAAAAGGTTTAATGTTTTAATAAACTTTCACACCTATAGTTTTAAGTTGTAAGTTCTGTGTTATAAATGTGTTTTTGGGCAATGTAATTGATATGAGGTTGCTCATTTGTCTTTCAGGAGTTAGCCACACTAGGTGTTCAGCTCTGCTGCAGTGGCATATGCTTGGCTGGTGCGAGAGACGTGTCCACGTCGGTGCCAGAAATGGAGTTGAGCAGCAATCAAGACTCAGCAATCCAAACTTTCTCTGCACTGTCGTAAACATCAGTAAAAGGCCAAATTTGGTTGCTGTCAAAACACCAAAGTAGTCGTCACCAGGCACACTAGACACACCGTAAGGTATCGAGTAATGTGTCGTTCATTAGCGATTGCCTCACTTTGAACAAATAATTTAAATTACTTGGGACTAACGAGTAGTCTCAGCAAGAGATTCGTTCATTTTGGTCAACACCAGTCGTTTTATTTCTTTCAGCATGGTTTGTATGGGAAACAGATCATCCTTCATGTGGGTCTTCAGGTCTGTGTCGTTTGTTACAGGTATGGGGAATTTGATTGTAAACTGTAAAGTGAAAAACTGAAAAAACTACCCAAAACCAATAATAATTATTTGTGAACCAATTCAACTATTTCATTTTCTATGGTACACCTAGCAGCCACATATAAAGTAAACAAAAGACTCGAGCGACCAGACAAGAAACATATATATGTAGTTGACCCCTAGAATGGATCTTCGGTTCTGTTTGAGTGATTAGTTCAAAAGATTAATTCATCCCTCGTACGGATCTTAAGATCTGTCTGAGTAATTCATTGAAGATTAGTTCACCCCTCTCATGGACAGTCGGATCTGTCAAAGTGATTTGTTCAAAAGATTAGTTCACCCCCTGAATGGATTTTCGGGTCTAGGAGCCAATTCCAATCCCTTTAAGTTCCTCGCCGCCAAATTAAGTGTCATTTCAATTGCCTACAAGCAAAGAGCGAGTGGCTCCATGTGACTTTCTATGTCTCCTCCATCAAAGGGTGCATCAAACAGCATTGACAGACTCCGCCCCTGAATTCTTTGAAATGTATGACGAACACAGGTCGAAAAGTTCTTTACATTTCAAATTAACCATTTTTGTTCTCTCCATGACTACAAATTCGCTAGAACTTATTTATTTAATGTATCTTTATGCTACATTATAGCGTGGCAAATAGTTTATATTTAAACGCTTACAAAATATAACTTACATGTTAATTTAGAGCAAGCACACAACGAAAACAAGTTCTTTTCATGATTTTCCCGTGGGTTAGCCTGAGTAATTTAAGCACCTGCTACTGATATAAAATTTCCATTGTTATTGGTTTCTTCTTGCTAGTGAAGGACGAGTAAGGTTCCAATTTGTAAAGTTAAGACCACCTGCTTCTCCTTTAGGTGTCTACTCAACGTAACAAAAGTGGCCAGTCGCGGAGGGACCTTCATGAAGTACACTTCTTCAACATCAATTAGAATCGTATTTCGTTCACTGGTCATGTGACAGCTGCATAGGCTAGGCACGAGAGATCATAAAACATAATTCCGCTGTTAACCCATAGGTACTGAGTCTTTGGTTCCCTTGTGACGTGTTCCTAAGGCATTGTGTGCAGTAGATGCATTGCACAGGGGGGAGGTGGCAGCCAATGATGCGCTCTGCTGTCTTCACCATCCTCTTGAGGGCTTTGAGCAGTTGCTGTACCCGGCAGTAATGCAGGGGTGAGGATGCTCCCAATGGTGCACCTGTAGAAGTTAATGAAGGTTTCGACAGACAAAACCAACTTCTTGAGTCTCCTCAGAAAGTATTGGCGTTTTTTGGCAGTTTTCACTGCTGGGACTGATTGCCTGGTACATCATTTATGACCACACAGAGGAAGCAGGAAACTTGAAGCAAGAGACTCTCTCCACTTGAGCTCTGTCGATGTGAATGTGGGCGTGAAACCCCCCCCCCCCATCAGGGTCAGTGCTCAGGGTCAGTGCAGAAGAGGTGAGGTTGCCCATTCCTACCACCTGGGGTCTGCCCGTCAGAAAGTCCAGCAACCAGTTACAGAGGGAGTTGTTAAGACCCAGGTTCCTTAGCTTGGGAATGAGCTTATCAGGCCCAATTGTGTTGAATGCTGAGTTGTTGTCTATAAACAGTATCCTCATGTAAGTGTCTACCTTATCCAGAGAGGGTGATGGTGTCATCTGTAGATCTGTTGGGGCGGTAAGCAAATCTTTGGCGGTCCAAGGTGTCAGGAAGAAAGGAGCAGATGTGGGTCCTGACCAGTCGTTCGAAGCACTTCATGAGGATGGAGGTCAGTGCTACAGGGCGGTAGTCATTCCAGCAGGAGATGGAAAGTTTCTTTGGCACAGGAACAGTGATAGTCTGTTTGAAGCAGGTGGGGACTGCAGACTGTTTCAGGATCTGAGGTCCAAACTGAACACCCGCCTTGATGAGAGGACTGACATTGCATTAGGATGTTCGTTTTCTGTCCCAAAGAGTGCATAGTGACCTGAAAATGCAAATGCAATGGACTCCTACCACTGATTCACATATTGCATTTCAATATTGTCCAATGCGCCACATTGTACTGAAGATGAAGTCTTTCAAAATGCATTGGTAAATGTGATATACTTTTTATTTTTGTTTTGTTTTACAACTGCATTTTAATTTCAATTGTGATTTTTCTTGCACAAATGAAAAATAAATGTGCATAATATGTACATAATAAATTTTTAACATCGCATTTTAATTTTCAAGTTTGAATTAACATTTGAATATTGTTCGCAGTGTGGTGATGTAAGACTTTGAGAAGGTCTGAACAGATTTTGTTTTTGAATTTTAATATTGACACAGAATGCCCAATGAAGCCCTTGAAAATGCAAATGGAATGATTTATTCCCTTTGGTCTCAAATAACACATACAGAGGTGGAAAGTGACAAAGCTATTGCGGTGATGCATTTGCATTTTGAAGTTTATTTTTTCATTTGAACAAAGCCCCTTTTGGGCCTCCATATGGGACAGATATACGATAATGACTCTCGCTGTGTAGAAGGACAATACATCCCACCTCAGTGGCTCTTACTTAGACCAAATTACTTCACCGAAAGATGTGTTCAAGCACCAGGAAGCGCGATGTAATCGTTCATCAGAAAGCTCCCCATCAAAAGAATCAGCCACGGCGTGACTAGAAGTGGTGGGCCGCGGTGTTGATGTTTTGATTTCACACTGGCAACACACCGGGAGCGTTGGGATAGAACTTTAATCTAATTTCCCTCAGACTGCTGAGGAGGCATATTCCCTTTCATGGATCCAAGGAGCAGGGGAGAGGTACGAGACATCTAGTCTTGAGGAAAACGTTTGGGGAAAACATGAGTTTGTCCTTTGGCATTAAAGTCTGATATTTTAAAAAAAATCTCTTTGTATAATCTAAATCACACTTTAATCAGGTGAAGAGAATAAAAAGGCAGCGTCTGCTTCGCATGGGACGTGAAAAACAGAGATCCTTTTTCTGTTCGTCAATGTGGCTGAAGTATTCTTCTCGGCAGTTTGTTGTTTTAACTGTGAACACAATCAGACATGTCTGGTCCTTGTGGCAACAGAAAGTGTTAATTTCGCCATATATGTCCTTCGTCTTTCGCCTTATTGGGGAAGAACGTAAAAGAGAGATCATGAGCAGAAAGAGAGAGAGAGAGAGCATGAACGTGAGAGAGATAGTGTGTGTAATAAAGAAGGAGACATATATGACTTGTTTTTATTGGACACATCTCAGCAACACTGCAGATCCACAGATTCAGGTTTCCAGAGCCGGTCTCTACGGTCTGTTCTACCCTCTGCTCTGCTCTGTGCCTCAGAACGAAGAAAGCCTTGTCTCCAATCCTCACCAGCATGTTTTCTCTCTCCCTTTCACTCAAACATTCAGCCTCCCCCTTAGGCAACAAGGTAATTACAAGCCCATAACAGATACCCACACTCACAATGGGAGAACACAAAGCAAATTAGTCTATAAATGAGATCCTGAGTGACTCGACCCACCGCAAGATCCATACTCTGTTCTGAATGACAATTCACTCTCAAAGCCTAAAATCCCCAGCTGTATGGCCCACACTACTGCTTGCCAGTGGACAAAGACAGGCTCTCAGGGAGACAGTGGGGAAGCATTATTATGCACTCAGGCAGCAAGTAGGTTCAGATGTACAGAGGTACAGACACACACAGGCACACATGCAAATGTATGACAATATAGAACTTTTTTTTCCTCTTCATAAAAAAGACAGAGACCAAAGATTTCCCCCATGAACACTTCTTGGGTTATCTAATTTCACATTGCTCTATTACTCCCTCGCCCCTATCCTCACACAGAAAACAGCTGACGCATCCGTTTAATGAACCGGGTAGAAAAACTAAAAGAAAGTCGGATTTGAATGAACTGCTGTTGAGCCCGCGTCTATCCTTGGCGCAGAGAAGGCCGTCTTTCATCTCTGTCTTACACAGATGCTTCGAACTGAAAAGCTCCTGTTGGAATGACAGCTAGCTGGCTCAGTGCACTGGCTGCCCTCCCCATATCTCCTCATGAATCCTGTCCAGGAATACCTAAGAACACCTAAAGAAATCCATGCTAAAAAATGGATTAGATCATTGAATCCTTAATTGCATTACAGTATGACAAACTGCGCCATTAACACTACAGGGCGGGGAATAACATACCCCCCACGTCATATTACCTTTTTTTCTTCACATAAATTACGTAATGATGTAATAATTCACAGGTACTAGTGCTGGCTCATGGACAGGGCTGTGTCGCGGGGGCACAGTGGCATATGACTGGGGTCAGCATGTGTCAGCTCAGCCTGCTTTATCTCCTCTCCCCCTGCAGGCCGCACCAGCAGTCGTGTCTTCCACCCCCACTTTCTGTCTCTGCCAGTCGGGATAAATCTCGGGGGATTGCTCTCTCGTCCATTTTCTTCTGCCTTGCAAAGGAATGAGGTGATGGTAGAGAGATACGGGCTCGTAGAGATGGTGGCTGGAGATTGGCCCCGCCACCTCCCTGGGGTAGCTGCTGTTCCTTAGCCCATGTTGCCACGCTGCCCCTTCCTAAAGACACATGCCTTGCCTGGAGCGAGCCATGCCCTAACGCTGCAGATCCAGCTCAGTTATTTACATCTGCTCTGGGGGTCCCTGTGATAGGTCTACCTTCACAGGGACTCTCACTGATTCACTCAAATGAAAAACACCGTTTTGACTGTGGATAAACAAGCGCCTGGGATTGAATGGGCTCTCGGCCTTGCCTGGTGCCACACCCATCTTGTTAAAAGGCAGTTGAAGAAAAGCAATCACTCCCTGGGATAGCCCGACAAACAAGGTAAACGCAGGTGCTGGGAGAGCGGCCTGCTCTCTCTTCTCCTTATCCCTCCAAGAGGGCCTCTTTTCCCTCTTCCCTGTTTGCTCTGATCTTGAAAATATTTATAGCCACGGTTCTTTCGCCTGCTGTGACTGCAAATAGCCGTGGACATCCTGCCGGCCTGGGCTAGACCGAGTTGCCTAACTCGGAGACGTTCTCCAGTCAACCACATTGAAAGGCACAGAATAGCAAGCCTTCCTACCGTTACCTCCACGCTCTGCTACTCTCGTCACGCGTCACACCGGTCAAAAGGATGTTGGAGGTCAGAAGTCTCTCTGCCCCCCCACTAACTGTTTCCCTTCCAGATCCATTCTCCGTCTTTGTTGACAACCATGCAGGAGGGTGGGCTTTTATGTAAAGGCATGTGAAGGCTTGAAAACAGCAGAGGCACGCTCACTCGTCCAGAGAGACCTACACAATTAAAAAGAGAAGCCTCTCAAGGCTTTGATTCAAATACAGGCAACAAGACATATCCCCCATGGAGGCCTGCCGAGGGACGCAGCCCTTTGTTTAGTCCGCTGGGCAACTCCATGGTGGAGAATGTCGTGAGTAGCTCAACTTCAGGAACCCTCCTGCTTTGGCCAAGTAGACAGAGTCCTTCAGGGAGCTCGGGGGTTTGGTGTGTAGAAAGGCCCAGGGAGATTTCAAACAGATCAGAGCACAGACAAAATAGTGCAGCTAATTAAATGCACTGTCTTTCCTTTCAGTTGCAATGGAGCAGTTGATTAGAAAGATAATTGAATTTGGGGGGGACCAGATTTGGCTGGGGAGTTTCATGTCTTGTTTGATTCTAATCAAAGCCAGTGGGTTGCGATCAGGAAACTAATTGCGTATGAGCTCTTCATTATTAGCGGTGTTTGTAGATACTAGGGAGACACAGGAGTCAACAGATACACAATCTAAAGCTGGGTGTTAAGCATCTGCTCCTTTGATAAATATGGTCAACAACACATTAGCATCCCTGAAATCCTCAATTTAGAATAATTCAACAAGAACAATCTGATTGAATCTGGTCTCATCTTCCTGTGTGTGTGGTGTGGGTGAGTGTATATATGTGTGTGTGTGTATATGTGTGTGTGTGTGTGTGTGTGTGTGTGTGTGTGTGTGTGTGTGTGTGTGTGTGTGTGTGTTGGA
>JAVQJS010131107.1:0-14502 GCA_036024795.1 Galaxias rostratus | reverse complement strand
ACTGGCGATCTGTCCAGGGTGTACCCTGCCTCTCGCCCGAAGTCAGCTGGGATAGGCTCCAGCTCCCCGTGACCCTGCATAGGATAAGCGGTTCTGATAATGGATGGATGGATGGAAATATATAGTGGCTGTTGGACTAACCCCATGGCGACCTCTGCCCCCTTGTCCACAGGTGCTGTATGTCCCTCATCACTGGTGGCACTACGTGGAGTCAGTGGACCCCGTCACGGTCAGCGTCAACTCCTGGATCGAGTTGGTGAGCCCTCACCGCCGCACGACACCCATAGTTCTGAACCTGACCCACTTGGGACCGCCTGGCGGTTAACAACGCAGAGCGCCTAGGCCTCGCCTAGCGATGGCGTCCGCAAAGCCGCGAGAGTCCGGGCGCGGCTGTCACGACGACTAGCGTCAGGGCACGAGGAGGGACGCTCCTAGCGGCGCGTCGTCTCTCGTGCACAAATGCCGTGGACGGCGTGCACCTATCCGGATGCCACGGCGATGTGTGGTGTCAGCAGCAAGGCCATCGATGACACGAGCCGTCCGCTAACCACGCGCTCACCGGTTGGGCTTCCTAGACGGAATTGTGCACGTCGATCGCCCTTTCCTTTTTGCCTCTAGAACACTTCTTTTGGCAGATCCCTAATCCTCGTTGCCAACCGCCAACGTTTGGCTTTTCTCCTGTTGGGACGTTACCTGACGCTTCCCCCCCCCTCCTTGTTGTGTCACAGGAGACGGACAACCTGGCGAGAGTAGGGGAAGCCGTGACCAAGGCCGTGGTCTGTGCCCTTAAGACTGAACCCAGCGCTGACAATACAGACACCTGGCTCAACCCCACTGAGGTACTGTATTGAAGCACAGCTCCTAGGCAGACACTGCTGAGAAGCGTCTTGTAGCTGACGTGGAATTAGATGGTTCTCTTCGGGTTTTTATAATATTTAACACTTTTGAGTGTATTGAACTTTTATCGATAAGGAATACGTGCCTTTTTAAGTGTTCGATAAGCTTCTTCTGTAACCAACTCGCAGGGGTAGCCGATAGGAGCACAGCGTAGCCTGTGGATGAAGTCATCCGCTATTGAAGTTCTATACACACACACACACACACACACACACAGACTGCTCCACAAGAACCCCATTGTTCAGAGGAAGAAAATTTACATTGTGAAATTCTAAACGTCTGGAAGCCACTGCTGATTGCACCCACAGTTATCATCTGACTGTCCAAAAGTGACATTGACGAACAATGCGCCTCCACAATAGCTAAACTATTCCAAAAGGCTCTTACCAAAAGGCCCCTGGAGATATTCAGCTCCATAAGAAGATGAGGCGCTCCGCTTCGCAAAAGTACGTCATTACCATCGTTCACAATGGTAGGGAAATCACTTTCACTGAGGGATATTGACAGGGCGAGAGAGGGAGGAGAGAAACAGAGGGACAGTGTATATTTTAGAGAGAGTGTTTGTGTCGGATGGTTCTTTCTACAGCACCTTTCAGTGGGTAGCATGAGGGCAGACGGGTTAGCGTGTCCAACCCCAGTGGGAATCAAACCCCGGACTGGCGGCACCATGCGGTGCCGACCGCCCCACAATGCATCACCACTTCAGGACCACACTACCCTTCGTGGTTGATGCCCCGCTATAGTATACAGTAGTGCCTTTCAGTAAGATCAGTGCCACTTATTACATTTGAACCAAGCTGAAATAAATCAAACAGGAGTAAAAAAAAGTCCTACTTTGGAGAGCGGCTTCAGTATTAGAGTGCCAGTACTACACCTGTGGTGGCGTCCGTCACATCAGTCAGGGTCCGTCATGACAACATGACTGGAGAATTCGTACGGAGAAAGCAAAAAAACTTAAAGAACCAATACGGTCTGCTTAGGGATGGTGAACATCCTACATCCATACATACATAGAACCACTTACTCGCCTGTCTTTCACCCACACTGCTGAAAGTGTGGGTGCAAAGCAGCTTATCGACAATGCATTTTTCACAAACATAGGCTGTAAAGGAAAGTCTATATTTCACCAGGAAATTCAACTTGTCTTTTGCACACAAAACCACATCTAGTCAGTGGACCGGCCTCTGAAATATCTCTCTTGCAGGAAAGAGTGTCATCCCATGAGGAGAACCTGCAGTACTTGACCTTGGCGATGGGGGCCTGCATTGACAGAGAGCGACCCCCCCAACGTGGCAGCCATCGGCCCCAGGACCCTGAAGGAGGCCAGGGGGCCAAGCGGGACCACAGGGACCCTGAAGGTGGCCAGGGGGCTAAGCGTGACCACCGGGGGGAGGTCCAGAGAAGACCGGCGCCTGGAGCCTTCACCGTTCCATTTGGTCCTCACCTCGTTGCTGTGTCCTGCACCCAGGAGCTCCAGCAGAAAACTATAGACACTGAGGGAGGGGAGCTTCCCAAAGGTTCAAAGTGTCTGACCCAGGACCGTGACATTTCAACAGACCTTACAGGCAGACCTGAGAGACCGGTCCACTCTGGGGCACATTCCCACTGCAGGGTTTGTCAACGCAGCCCGGACAGGTGTGGTTGCTCGGTCTGTGGAGACAGTGGCGAAGGCAACACTGAGGAGGACAACGTTGACGCTGTGGCCAATGCACACACCCCCGTCACCACCAACGACCTCCTGGAGTGCCTAGTGCACCCCGATGTTGTGGCCCTTGTCACGGAGCTGCTCTTAGCAAGGCGCAGGCCTGGCCAACGCCTTACTAAGGCTTTATAGCCACATTACCTACTTGGAACATTGACCTCCTGTGTAATTGTACTATCAAGTATGAACCATTTAGATTCTTATTGATAGTCACATCTGAGCCAGATTTCCCAAACAAGCACTTCAGCCTCTTTGTTTCCAATGTTAAATTGATGAATGAGAAAAAGCAGGTAAAAAGAAAAAAGCCTACATTCAGATTCTCAATTTTCCTAATGAGGGAAATAGGAAGATGATGTCTTAATACCTTAGTGAGTCTGTCTTATTAGCTTTCAGTTCAGGGCAGCTCTGTTAGTTGACAGGTTCGGAGATGTCAGAGGAAAGGAGTAGAGGACTAACTCGAGGCATCCCACTCCTCCATACCAGTATGTGACGTCACCATATGATATAACAAAAACAAGTGCATGCTAGGCCAGGAAAATAAAAATAGCCCTCGAATCAATAATTTCCAACCATAGTCTTTTGTAACAGCTGAAAGTTGACGCAATTTTTGAATACCCCATTCCTTAGCGGTTGGATAACGAGAAGCAGTGAGGTAATGAAAGCTGGTTAGGCAATGATATTGGGTGGCTGTGGGTCAGAAGTTAGAGCAGGCCGTGCAGTGATCCAAGGGTTGGCGGTTCAATTCCCAGTTAATTCTGTCCATCTGTCTTTGTGCAAGACACTGAACCTTTAGGTGCTCCTGAATGTAGACATTTATGCATCACCATCTGTGGTGTGAATGAGAGGCAACATCGTAAAACACTTTGTTGAATTTTGGTTGAAAAGCACTTTATAAATGTAGTACATTTTACATTGGATTGAATAATTAAATTTAAATGCCATTTTAAACCTTGTCCATTGCTTGTTTGTGTTCATCTTGAAGGTATATGACAGAAAACCAAATGTATTATTCAAAATCTAAGATATACACTCAGTCAAAACTGCTTTTTTATATGGCTTCCAAATTGCAAATATACAATTTAAGTAGTTCATTAGTTGTACACATTTATTTACAATACATATAAAAACGTGTTCCTCAGGATTGTGTCAGTTAAGACCGATCTGTGCACAGCTGTGGATTTGGAGCAAGCTCATTCCTACTTGCCCTTGTGTTAATTAATTAAACATTATAGTCAAGCATAGTTTAGTGTAATTGTTCCAGGTGCACTTCGACAAAGGCACTTCAATACTTGGATGGTTCGCTCAATGAGGACCCTTTACTATGCAGCCCGGTGTATTATTCATTAACACTTTTAGCAGCTTAGAATTTTTTTTATCTTAATATGTTTAACCATATTTGACTGGGGTGTTTGCATTGAAAGGCTGTTTGAAAAGATAAGGAAGGAATGGAAATACAATACAGCAGTTTACAGTCATAATCAGGGATTGTAGCATATTTATAACTCCCAAAATTACAACAGTATTTTCATCACTTGGTTGTGGATATGATATTTTGGCTGGGGTGTTTACTCCGGTTGGGAAAAGCCTTACAAACTGATATGAAGTGACTCAAAGCAAACATCAGTCCACACAACATACAGCATACTTAATACCTAGTGGTCACACCTTTGTGCTTGGTACCATTTTTGATCCACTGACATATATACAACACAGTACATGAAAATTACAGAAACATCTTTTGTGGATCCATTTAGAACGAATTATCACTCAACTGACCACTTCCATTACCACAACTATTAGCACTGCACTAGTCTTCACTGGGGCTCAGTAGGCTACCTACAACCGGGAGAGTTTGGTCAGTGCAACAACATCCGGCGCGTTACATTTTAGTGCTCGTCGCCATTTTGTCCAGCGGTACTTCACCTTTGTGGTCCTTGGTCAGGTCAGTTTCTTCCTCCTTGCTGCTGTAGGGCTTGAAGAGCTTGTCCAGTTGGTCGGGGTCCACGTAGGTGTAGAAGAAAGCCATGATGGAGAAGATGATGCAGACGGCCACCAACAGGCCCGCAAAGAGAGCAAACTCCATCCACTGGAAATGGTAAACAGTCAATAATAATGTTCCACAACGAGGCTAGCATCAAGACTCCTGTTTAACCTCAGGCTAGTAGGCATATTTGTTCAGGGGGGAACAGAGAAATCAGAGAAGTAAATTCTTAAGTAAAATCCTATGCTTGTTAAGTATACGCAGGGAGGTCTTTGTTAGAGGTTTGGTGCCCCCAAGTGGAATATATACATATGTATGCACACACACACCCATTTTGTGTACAGTTCATTTTTCTGGATGTATGTGGAGTTCCAATGGTCTTTTGGTATGTGTATTTCGTTGAAAATGTTGACCACTTAATTCACAATACCAATAATCACTTTGATCTTACTTGTTCTAGACCTGCTCCCTCGGCCACAATCAACACTATGACGTTGCCAAAGGCCACAGTCATGAGCCAGCAGGCTTGCAGCACAGACTTCATGTTGGCTGGGGACTGGGGTAGATGGAGAGGCATAAGCATTTGTGAATTATGAGTGTTGCAGTTTGCCTAAATAAGTGCACTTTGGAATTGTCAAATAATCCAAATTATTGGTAACATGTACGAAATTATATATTTAAAATATGGTGTGAACTGGCCTCAAACAATGTGGCACGTTTACAGAATGGATTGTGTTTGTTAAGACTGACACTAAGACAATTGCATAATGTTTCTCGTTAATTTCTGAACATTAAAACAGTTGTTTTCATGTCAGTATCACATAACCTGCATATAGATTGAAGTCTGTTTTTTTAAGTACCCCTTTTCAAGAAAGCGTAGAGAGAAAGCCTACTATAAAGAAAGTAAACTAGTGCCAGTTCTCTCTGGCAGGTTGATGTAGTACAAAGACAAGCTAGAGTTATTTAAGAGATCCTAAACCCACGTAAAAACAAAGGGCCAGTAGTAGAGTGCGTATTGATTGGGTGGACAGTGCTGGTTCTGTAGACGGTCACCTGAGAGTAGGAGAACTCCAGGCCAGTGATGGAGAACATGACCTCCCCGGCGGTGAGCAGGACGTACTGAGGGATCTGCCAGGCGATGTGCACGTTGTTGGCCGTCACATCCTCCATCTTGGCCACTTGTACCTGCAAGGAGAAAGGGAGGTGGTGTGGGAAGTGCTCCACAGAACCTGCATGCCACAATAACAATAGCAGGTGATGGGAGCGGATGATTGTTTATCAAACATCCCTATCTATTTTACACAGTAAAATAAGCCTGATATGAAAAGCATTTATTTGAGTTTGATTCATTCACCAATCCCAATACTTTTAAATATAGCTGAATGCATTTACAACAAGTGCAGTCAACCCGACAATATATACTCATCTAGATATAATCCGTTTTTTGTATTAGGCCAATAACAGCGATGATCTTCATCGACAGGCATCTCACATCTCATAACCTGGGACTTACGCCGTTGAGAATGACAGTGTAAGAGGCCCCAAAGTCAAGCAGTCCTAAGTTGATGGAGTACTGCTTAGAGCCTGATGTACACTGGACATCTGTGTACCTGCCAGATGGGGAAAGGCGGAGAAGGAAAGGGACAGGGGGGTGGGGGTGAGACATCAGGGAGGAGAGCAAAGAATCAGTGTCCCAGTGAAGGCAACAGCTCATCAACATTAAATTCAGTCTGATCTAATCGTCAAGATCTTTATGTTTGTCTGAGCATGTCCTAGGAAGCATGGCTCAGTCAAATCTTTTGTGGTTGTCAATTGAGAATGACTCAAACGCAGGCGATTAGGAGTCCACAAAAAGACAGATGTGACATGGGCTCAGTGCAGATCTTTGTTCGATGTGTTGTTTATCCAGAAAGCGTTTTGAAGGAGCTGTCATGCGAAATAGTGTCCGGCTGCGAAAATGTGTCGCTGTATGTTTTTGCTTACTAGACATCTGTGTATGTTTTTTCTGGAGGAATGTTTGTTGTTTTATGGCTGCAGCATGGGTGGAAGCCCAACCTACACTCCCCACTTTGTGGGACAGTAAAGTTTTATCTTGAATATAAAATGGGAATTACATTGAAAAAGAGGATTGAGAAATCATAAAGTATTCTGTTTGGGCGAAGTTCTATAAAACGTTAATCACGATGTCAATCATTGTCCAATTTGACATAATAACCTTTTGCCCTGGCCAGCACTAAAAAGCATTTGTTTGAGTTCATATCATTCTTTTGTCCTGGTCTGCGCTATTTGCGTATTTACAAATACTCAAATTCAACTCTACTTTTATTCGAGGAATGTCTCTGTAACTCACTCTTTTCTGTCCACGCTCCTGCTGGCTGAGATGTTGTAACCAGGGGGAACATAGAAGTTCTCTCCACCCACGGTGATGTTCACCGCCTCGGATTTTGTGTTGAGGAACCTGTGAAGAGACAAAACTCCTTCTCTTGGTTCCATTTAAATGCACGTGTACATATATCTAGATTAATAACACAGGATCTGTATTACACGTGTTTTCTAGCACACACATATTTTGCAGATCTCTGTATGATTTGCAACGATTAATCAAATTCCGACAACCTCAATGTTACCTCAGAAACGCCTGCCCATTTTCATTTTTTTCGATATGGTCCTCCACCTGAGATGGGAAGCAAAGAGAAAGGTGGTGTCAGGTGGTTCAGAAATTCCTTAGCCTTACTTGTCCTTGGCTAGATATTACACTGCTTTAATGCTTTAAAATTGATCTTGAACATTGTTACCGAAAACAATAACTATAAAGTAAAGTTTCGTGAGAATGTTGAGCTCCTATTAAGACATAGAGCAAGAAACGTCTGAAGAAGTGTGGCCTCTAGGTGAGTTTCAAATGGCTTCTTAAATCATCAATCATGCCACATCACATCACACTTACTAGATTACATTCGATGCCAGACGCTGCCGGATGCAAGACAAGACTGTAGGCTCTCTGCTCAGTAAAGGTCAGACTACACCTGTGGGAGGTTCCGTTCCGGGTGACTCCTAGGTCCAGCAGCCTACTGGGGCCCCCTAGTGGAAGGGTTTGGTATCCAACCGGGTCCTGGAAGGCAGCGTGACACATAATATGAAACACACAACATTGGGGAAATGGGGGGGGTAAAGGGTTTATGTTTCGCTACTGGCGGGTAGTTAGCTCCTCCGATTCCTGACAAAGAGGGTGCCCAACTGGTTAGTCTAGCACTGTACTTACTTAACCACAGCTCGACTCCAAAACTGCCAGCTATTCAGTCATGCAACTGTCAGTCCTGTGTTATGGCATACAGTTCTTTCAACACATATCCAGGGTTTTAAGGAAAGGCACTTCCCTGATCAAGATGTTTGATAAGAAGTGAAAATAAGTGCAGCTTGTGACTCTAGTTGGCGAGGTTCACCTGGTATGAGGGGATGGGCTGGGAAAACAGGTTCCCTCCTGGGATGCTGAGCGTGACGTCTCCTTCAGCCAGGTTGTAGACCTGCAAGAGGCTCTCCCCTGCGGACGCAGGCTCCACCACTGTTTTCTAAGGTGAACAGGGGGACCACAGAAAGAAGCTTAAGGTGGTGTCTGTGGTATTGACTGTATGTGTGTGTGTGTGTGTGTGTACCGACAGCGCATACAGTAGGAAAAACCGGTTTTTAAGTTCAACGCTGGAGCGAGGAATCCATTGCCACCCTCCAGGACTGTTTTGAAACCACAGACTGGCAGACGTTCTGTGTTGCAGTTGATGGGGACATTGATGAATATACCGACTCTGTCTCAGCCTACATCTCCAAGTGCATCGATGATGTAATTCCGAAAGTCAATGTCAGGACCTTCCCCAATCAGAGGCCCTGGGTTAATGGTGATGTCCATGCTAAGCACAGAGCATAGCTTTGGGGACCTGGAGGCCTTAAGGAAGTCCAGATATGACCTACCGAAGAACATCAGAGATGCCAAAAGAGCCTACAGGGACAAGTTGGATTACCTGATCAGTCTGATTACCACAGTTACAACCCAAGGCGCATGTGGTGTGGACTGCGGGGGGAAATAACAGTGATGCCCGCCGCCTCTATTCTGGACAGGATCAACACCTTTTATGCAAGGTTTAAGGCAAGCATCGCCATCCCTACTGCTAGGCTAGATGAGGACCAGGACGACTGCACTCTGTCCCTATCTACAGCTGACGTGAGAAGAGCTTTTAAAAAAGTAAACCGTCGGAAGTCGCCAGGGCCTGATGGCATTCCAGGTCGTATCCTCACAGCATGCGTCAACCAGCTAGCGGAAGTATTCACCTTTATATTCAACCTCTTCCTTAAACAGTCTGCAGTCCCCACCTGCTTCAAACAGACTATCATTGTTCCTGTACCAAAGAAACTTGCCATCTCCCGCTGGAATGACTGCCGCCCTGTAGCACTGACCTCCATCATCATGAAGTGCTTCAAACGGCTAGTCAAGACCCACATCTGCTCCTTTCTTCCTGACACCTTGAACCCCCTACAATCGCATACCGCCCCAACAGATCCACATTGCCCTGACAGTGCATTCTTCCAACTGTGTTGCCACACGCAGCTCCAATGCCATCTTTAAGTTTGCAGACAACACCACCATCCTAGGTCTCATCACCAACAACAAGACCCCCTACAGAGATGAGGTCAACGTCTTGGCCACATGGTATCAGGACAATTACCTCTCTCTCAACGTCTGCAAGAGTAAGGAGATGATCGTGGAATTCAGGTAGCGATATTTAATACACCAATTCCCACTCTCCACATCCCCCATCTGTACATATGTTTTAGTTATTTTTTTTTTTCTATTTTTTTGTGTGGATATTTTGGTTCTGTTCTACGTAGTTGCTGCCTGCCATGTCATAAGATTTTCTTTGCTCAGAATGACCTTGTGTAATACTGTGCACTTGACAAATAAAACACAGAATTGTTCTATGTGTGTGTGTGTGTGTGTGTGTGTGTGTGTGTGTGTGTGTATCTGCCTGTAACAACAAACTGACCACAACGTTGATTTCAACCAGGGTGGCGGCGCCAAAGGCGAGCGCTGCAAAGATCATCCCTCCGGCCATCTTCTTAAGGGGGCTGGGGAAACCAGAGGGATGAAGAACGTCTGTTTGCCATTTGTGTCCTTTATTATATCCCAAGCAGGGAACCCTGACCCTTGGGTTCCCCATATGTGTATGGAACACGTGTTGAGATCAAAGACGAGGACTATATGATTGGCATCCATTTGGTATTGTGAAAATATTATTTCATAATTGTGTTTTTTTTACTACTGTGAGATCATTCCCAATGGACTTTTTTTTATCATCTTGGTCTAACATCACACCCCCTAAGCCTACACACATAATACAATGTCTGTCATGAACATGATGTTGTTTAGTCCCTAAATAGCCAGTAGCATCGCCTGACTCATGTTCCCTAGAAACAATCCCCTTTTAATCACCTTGCAATACTTTAAGGACAGTGTTAAGGCTATCCCCGCAGTGTTCAAACTTACGTGATGTTAAGCCTGCACAGACCCATGACTGGGTACACAACGAAGTCAAATACGGGAACAAACAGCAGGATCAGCAAAGCATTCAGCATCTACAAGGACAGCAGGGCAAGGTAGGAAACACACCCGGTGACTCTTTAATGAGTCACTAAAAAGTCAGCAAATCATAAAGGTTAAGGTCGCACGCATAAAACAACAATAAACTGTAAATATTTTTTTGCATCGGTCTCCAGAGATAAGGAGGAAGTCGTGTTCGGTTGCACAAGAACTTTGGAAAGACCAGTCTGAATTCTCTCAAGAGAATGTGAACACGACCAGCAGGGACAAAGATCAGGCCAGTCCACTGGGTCGTTATAACGATGGTTATAAATTGTGGCTTTCTCTCAGACTAAACAATAAATACTTCATACAGGCAATGATCTGATTGTACCTTGCAAAACATATTTAGCTTAACAGAGGTCACCCTATGCTACGGAAACATAATTGGATGAGCTCTTTGTACCTGCATTTGATCTGGCTTCAATACGAATGAATCCCCCTGTAAGGAACAGACAGTTTTACTTCACAGCTACTTCACACATCCAATATCCCATGTTACATTCCGTTTGTGTACACCATAGTGAATTTGAGCAGACATAAATAAACATTTACTCAACTTCAAACGATGAGGACAGATTGAGGGTATTACCGCACAAACGGTCACTCATTCCAAAGCACAACACAATAGGTCATAACGGTGAGGTCACTTCAAAATTAGAAGGTTACTTCAGTCAGCCGTCATGTTCCTTTTACAACTATACAATTTCTCATAGCAGGGAGCGCTGCATCATTTCTGGAGAAATATCACTTACAAAGGCCATGTTCATCCTGGTGGCTTGAAGCGTCCATCGAGAGCCCTACAACAGAACATAATGGACCACTATTTAATCGCTGGGATATGACATACGTTTATTACGGGAGCAACTGATTCTGATTAAGTAAAGAGGGGTTTTGGCTTCTTTGCCAGACAAAGAAAGAGAGAGAGCGAGAGAGCATAAGAGCAAGCAAATTAAACCTTTGGCCCTCTATTGTGAAAACACCGGATGGTGGTTTTTGTTCAGTTTAATCACCATTGAAAAAGGTCTGGAGTTTGAGAATAATTGTGTGAAACATTTCCCCTATGTAGACGCTGCATTTACCATAGGAATGATCCATTACAGAGCAATCAGGCAACCTCTACAATGGTCTAAAATGGCTAACCTAAGGCCATTTAGCTGAAAAGGGGGAATGAAATTAATCTGCCTCTAATTGATGACCAATACCACATACATAAGCCCAGAGCGCACATATATATACACACATATATGTGTGTGTGTGTGTGTGTGTGTGTATAATAAAATGCCACGATATGAAACTTTGGTTCAAGTTGTAAGGTAGGAACAGGAGTAGTAACTGAATTTCTGGATGCTGATCTCACCTGCTGATCAAACAGAGCCCAGAACATGGGCAGGGGGATGTACAGAACCAGCACCCTCAGAACCATCTTGATCTCCTCAATCAGGCGCCTCTGTTTTGACCCAAGAATACGTTTCAAACGTTATAAATCTTGGAGGATAAAGGGTTATAAAAAACTTTGTGGCGAGTCATTTTCAACTTATTTTGAGCTCTATAATAGACAGTCTGTTGTCAGAATGGGTCTTGACATCCTACCGAGTACTTGTCCTCGGCCCAGTCTAGCCAGTGTTTTCGAGGGGAGTCATCCTTGGAGCTCCTCCAGCGGTTTTTAATGGCAAACTGCAACCCAGGTGATCAATGGGTCATGGTAAAGTGGTTGCCCTATTTTAGCACACCACCACAATTCCTCAAGTTTTTTTTTATGTCGGTAAATATGCTGTCAATCCATACTTGCAGTTAGCTATCACTATTGGGAAGAATTTATATGAACAATGGAGAAAAGGTGAAAGGAGAATGCGCTTGTTTTCTTAACACTGGCAGGGAGGATGTCTCCCGACTCACAGCATAACGAACTACTGTAACAGCATGTAAAATGTTGTGTTAAAATATGTTTCCTGTGTCAACAAAAGAACCACTTGCTCATTTACCCCAATGCACCTGCACACATCAAGCAAGATATTTCCCTCCGGAGGACTCTTCTTGTACATCCCACTGCCAAAGATGAAAACAACTGGACAAGATAAAAAATAATTTGGCATGTTAGAGTGACTATAGCTCATTCAAAGGGAACTTGTGAGCAGACAACATTCTCTAGGTATAGTCCACAAGGTCTGGCCACTTCAGAAACAGGAAACCAGACTATTCAGCTGGAATTGTACATCCCAAAACAGGAAGCGAGTACAACTACTCTACCACCCTCATGAGCAACAGGGTTTGTGTGTCAGTACTCGGGTCCAAACGGGAATAATCATGTTGAAGATAGGGTCCAAGTCAGCTAGCCCTACCATCTGTCTGTCTGGGCTACTCCACCAAGTTATTCTCCTATACTCAAAACAGTCGCTCTACACTTGTAGGCCAGGCTGTTGAGAATGCCAGGAATCTCCCTGGCGGTGCATTCCGACATAATGCTGTTCAACGAGCTCACACATCACATAGACAAGTGACTTTTAAGCCTGTGGCTGTAGTAAAATCTTTCTACAATAGTCAACATAGCAACCAATCAAAAAGACTGCCTTTTCAAACCTTCTTTCTATTTGTAAACCATACCCTTTCCTCACACATGCTTGGATCCCTGACTTAAATGAATAAGCCACGCATACCCAAGTAAAGTTACTACACACAGTGCCAAGCGGGATTGCAGGTCACAGAACAGTGGCTGCAAACCCAAGTTTAAAAAGATAGCTTTTTCAGATGGCGCCTGCCTTTGTGTAGCGGAGGCACTCAGTCATGAATCCTATGGATCAAGAGGAAGGCCATTCACCACCAGTCAGCACAATGGGCCTACTGACCGTTAGCCCGTGCTATTCAGGGAGCTCCATCAACCCGCGAGCCCAAACAGTCAAAACAACAACGCAAACCCGCTTTGTCATGGTGGGAGAGGCAAACACGCGTGACAGTTTGTTTGTGAACGTCCACTGACCTGATCTGAGGTAGAGCACTAAGTCCCTAAAGCTCACCTAGAGCCACAACCATCAACGCGGCCGGAACACCAAAAGCCAGAGCGTAGCAGTCGTCCCCAAAGCACTTCACGTCCCCTGCAGGAAAGAAGACACCCTGTTCAAGTTCGATTGCATAGCACAGCATACAGGATACATACATGTATCGTTATTGAATGGGAAATTTAGTTCTGCCGCTGACCTCGCAGTATGGGTGTGATTACGGTGGAAAGGACACTGCCGGCGTTGACTGACATGTAGAAAATGGAGAAGAACCTCCTCCTTTCACTGACCTAAAGGGAAGAGAGCAGGGAAAAGGAGCCAACAAAGTTGACCCTTGTCATAGGGACTCATTGAAATCTTGACAGAATTTAAAATCGGGAATGACACTGGTAAATGATAACTGAATACTTGCTCTCATAAGAATAAAGATTAAATAGCAGTAGCAGCTCTTACATGCTCTTCATCAAACTGATCTCCCCCAAATGCAGACACACACGGTTTGATCCCGCCTGTCCCAAAGGCTATGAGGATCAAACCAACCATAGAAAGCGCTCTGGAAGGAACACGAACACACACACACACACACACACACAGTCAGAGGACTGCTTCACAAGCAAATACCAGGTCTATGCACCGTATCTGTGGATTGACACCTTGACTGACGCTCTCTCCTTTTCTGACCAGACTATATGTAGAGCAGCAGCTTACATGTGCACAGTGGTGTTCCCCACATCAGGGATGGCTCCTATGGACTTCACCACGTGGCCAATGACGTACACAATGGACAAGTAGATGATGGTTCTGTTGGAGACACACACAGCATCTGCTCAAATCTTGCACTGCTTGCATTGACTGAGCTCTCTCTTTAACCACCCAGCACTATGGGTTCTAAAGCTGAATCCCGGTCAGAACAGTCTGTTGGGTGCATGTGTGTGTGTGTGTGTGTGGGGGGGGGGGGCACATCCAGCATTCCCCAACGTCATGAAGCCTTTACCCCTAGAGATTTAATCATCGTCCACTTGGAAAGCTACTCAGCTAACGGGTGATTGTGTGCCCAGATAGTTATTTAGCAGTCCTACTCCTAGAGCAGGGGTCCCCAATAGGCGGACCGCGATCCACGTCCGGACCGCAAGACGTCTCCGTGTGGACCCAGCATGAATTGTAGTAAAAAAAAAAAATCTTTAGATTTTTTTTTTTTTTAACATTGACCAAAAACATTATATTATCATCATTATTTGTATTGATTAATCTGTGAGCTATCGCTAACGCAAGTCATAGTTGTTTGCTGTTTTTAGTAAAAATA
>JAVQJS010131072.1:0-10558 GCA_036024795.1 Galaxias rostratus | reverse complement strand
TTCTCTCTCTCTCTCTCTCTCTCTCTCTCTCTCTCTCTCTCTCTCTCTCTCTCTCTCTCTCTCTCTCACTCTCTTGCTGCAGCTCCCATTGGACTGTTCAATCATTTGTAGCATTCCATCCAAACCTTTTTCCCCAGGCAACCATCGTGTCCATCTACGGCAGGAAGGCTGTCTGTCGCATTGGGTTGCAGTAATCTAAGCGGAGCACTCTCACCACTTTCTCTGGAGGGTTGGGCAAAACGCTCTGGGCAGCATTAGATCAAAATGTGTGTGTGCGTGTGTGTGTGTGTTTGTTTGTGTGTGTGCGTGTGCACGTGTTCGTGTGCACGTATGAGAGTGTGTGTTTGTGCGTAAGTGCAAAAGGTTGTATAAAGCTACATTGCTACTAAAACCAATAATGCGCATCATGTCTTGGGAAAACATTGATTTTTTTGCCCAACATGCCAACTCCATAGGTAATGAATCTAAAGGCACAATTAGAGCGCACGGACTACAACCGGTTTGGAACGCGGATTCCTGTCGGGAGTTCAACCCAAGGTCGGTGGGATGCTAGTGCCATCTTTTTATCTGCCATAAAAAAAAAGATGAGGAAAGCTCAAGGCTGAAGATAAAAATCACTGCTGCGCAGGGGGAAAAAAACGCATCTTGCTCCAGGTCTTCACTTCTATTCCATTCGGGGTGGGGAAAAACATCTATTTTATCCACAGCACTGTAGATACTGTCACCGCTACGTCGACGCTGTCGATAACAACCGTTGCCGTAGGGACCGGGTAGCACAGGAAGTAGATTCTGGGAAAAACAGCACCTTTTTCCAGGAAGATGATTACGTGTGGCATGACGTGGGCCAGTTGAAGTGGATGAGATGAGACACACTCTCTTTACTATTGGGAAGTGGCCATCCAGTGAGCCCGGAAACATACGGGGATGAGACACGTACTTCCTCCCACACAGGAAGGGACGCGGGTCTCTGGCGTCACAGACAGACCGTGCTTCCCGTGGAGATCGTTTGGTTCCAGACGATCATACATAACGGTGCCTCCTCAGGGTCCGGGTCCTTTTACGGAGGGAACGAGGACGTTGTCTGTTCAATGCTCCATCAGAAGTATCCCATTCCTCAATAGAAAAGGGGCAAAGAGAATGGGGTGTAAGTGTTGTGTGTTGACCTATGACCTGATGCAAAGCAGAGTGGAACAAACCAGCGGGGGAGCCCTGTGCAGGGAGAGCACAGAGTGGGTGTGAACGGAGAGGAGTTAAGGAGCCAAAGTCTTGACTGATGAAAGAGATAAACCAGCCAGTCTTATTCATATGCTCCTTGGGCCAGAGCTGAGTTTATGGCAGATTGCCTCTGAGGCACTGCTCATCTGGAGGATATGTGTGTCACACATGCACATGCACACACGCACGTGCACACACGCACAATGCGAATGGGACAAAAACGCAAAGTCTTTTCCTCCGGTTCTGATTTCTTGCCAGGTCAGCAAGCCGTCCTCTTAAAAATGTTTGATGATAAATGACCGTCCAGCCACCTAAAATGGGGAATCCTCTCAAAGAAATACAGTAATTGACTCATTTTTCACAAAGAGATGGAACAGGCAGGGTGGGGTGAAAAAGAAGCCTCCGATCCATCGTTTCACACAGGGCTCAATGCCAAGGCTGCTGGAAACCTCTGGCCTCGCAGTCCCTCTGTCATTGAACCTGGAACGGGAGGTGTGCGGCCTGACCCTTTCGTGGGTCTGGTTTCACACCGCTGGCTCAAAACACACAAACACATGCATAAAAAAAATTCTCCGTCTTTGAAATACATCAAATGTGTATTACGACACTTGAAATAGGCAAAAAGACACACATAAGCCCACACACACGCACATATACACACACACATACACACACACACACACACACACACACACACATTCGAAGCCCCTGTCTGTGTCAAATACTGGGAATGAGAGGAGAGAGAAGGGGGCGCGCTAGCCCACCGAAGCACGCCTGGTTAGCCCGAGGCGAGCCGCGGAGACCATAGATCTGGAAGCAACAATGACAAACGGTCCATGGGCTCCTGGAAAACGTTGCGACCCCACCGTGAACTGTGGAGGCCGGCTCCACTGGCTCACCGGGCCCGGGCGGAGGACTGTCTCAGGAGCAGCCACACAGCCGCCGGCGGTTGTGGGAGACGTAGGCCGTGGGAGTTAATTGCTTTGCACGGCCTCAGCCTTCTCTTAATTACTTTGGATGCGAACAATCATTCGTCTTGTTGATTTGGACGGCCGTGAGGGCCCGCGTGGGGATATGCGTTCCCCCGGGACACAGAGGCTGTCGCGTGTCTCTCCTGGGCTCGCCCTCACGAAGGCGCTCAGGGAGACAAAGCCGTCACCCATTATCCACACTGGTGGCAGCTTTTATGATGGAAAACCATGTCCCGCTCCTGAGCCGGAGGTGGCTGGGGGGGGATTTACCCAGCTTCTGTCCAGGGATGAAATCTTGATGAACCAGGAACGTTTTGTGGCAGCCAAGGTGCAAAACAGCGGCGCATCTGAATATCTGAATAATTCTGGGGTGGCTGTGCATGTAGTTTGCACGCAACTTCGTTGACCTCCATTCCTCCCTATCAAAGTCAAACTCTCACGGAAGTGGCCATGCATTATTCATTATCCAAAATCATAAAAGGGAGCAGACATCGCCATTGTAGCTTTTTAATTATGCACATAATATATAGCAGCTGGTCCTTTTATATGCTAGCAATACGTTTCGAGGCTTCCACCCATTTAGAATACATGAATGCAATATCTTAATACAATTATTGCGCCGCGTGTACGTTAAATGCAATTCTTCGGTCTTTGCGTGGCGTGTTTTTTTCTTCAATAACTGTGTGTCAGCGGAAATTGAGTTACACTCTCATAAACTGCAAAACTAATTGCCTGCTTGACGAGGGGAGTTGTCATAACATGTTAATATCCCGACGTCGTGTTTGTCGAACGGTTCGCCCACTGTGCTAAACCTTTACTGCCGCGTTAATTAGCGCCATGGCACAGTGCATAGTGCAGTTACGGGGCGAGGTAATGGACAGAGATCTTCAATGCAGATCAGAAGGTATCTTTTCTCCGTGAGTGTGTTTGTGGGTAAAGGTGGGAGGCTGTGTGTGTGTGTGTGTGTGTGTGAGTGTGTGTGTGTGTGTGTGTGTCTAACCTGTATTCAGTGTGTGCATAAAGAGATCCTCAACGTCGTGTACGGAGCTCCCTGTGTGTGGGTTTCCGTTTAATTACTTTGCCCCAATAAGTAATTTGCATGTGGTGAGGTGGCTAACAAAGGCCAATTAATTCCCACAAATCCTTTTTAATTAATCCGGAGAGGAATTCCGGGCACTTGGAGAAAATTGATTCATGGGAGCGGGACCGTAAAGAGTTTTAACCCGTGGAGCCACGGCCACTCCATGGCGCACGGCGTCCCCAGTGATCTGCTGATGATGCACTCTGATGAGGTAACGGCACGCGTGGCTTCGATGGGATCCGATTGGTGGTCTCGCTGCGCCAGCACACAGGTCCGATCCCTTCACGAGAGGGCCGAGAGGAAGACGAGACAATGCGCTGACTGGAATGTGCGCCCTGCCGTTTGGAACGCGCCATTCCCCATGGCTTGGAGCAGTATGGAAGGCGGAAGACAAGCTGAGTGCTTTAATTAAAACAAAAAAAATACAAACGACGTCCACAACTCATTTGGAAAAAAAAACTGGGAGCCGATCGGTCAAAGCAGTGTGTGTCTCATCTTATCCAGCTATTATCCACGCACGCAGACCCAACTTGTTGTTGTCGTCTGTGGAAACCCGTAAATGGAGCGTCTTCTTAACTTGGTGTCCGTGGTTCGGTGAGCTTTCCTTTAGCTTGGCCGGCCATGTGTAAAATCCTGTGTTGCAGCGTCCGTTTTAATTTGGGCGGCGACCGACGCTGAATGCTAATGGCCTTGCCCCGACACCTTCCCGTGAGGAGGAGCTCGTCCCCTTTATCTTACACCCATCCCTCCAAAGGGAACATCTTGTGTTCTCTGTGAGGGGATGCTGTGGCTGGACTGCTCAGTCCCCCTACGCTGCATGGGACTCCATACCAGGCAGTTGGATTCTCTGTAGTGTGCAGTTTGCTGTGTGTGTGTGTGTGTGTGTGTGTGTGTGTGTGTGTGTGTGTGTGTGTGTGTGTGTGTGTGTGTGTGTGTGTACCTCCAGGTTTCCGTTGTCCAGCACTCTGCAGTGCAAGGCGTCATCTATGTCCGTACAGCCTGGAGGGTCAACGCTGCACACCGTCAGGTGCCTGAGGTCCTCCCGCATAGCATAGTCCTGCAACAAACCCCCCAAGCATACTTTAGCTATGTCACATTATAGTCAGCCAGTAAATGAGCCAATCGGCCAGTCAATCAGTCAGTCAGCCAGCCAGCCAGCCAGCCAGCCAGCCAGCCAGAGCAGGAAGTGGCTGGTTACCTCGGGAGTGATGCTCCAGGGCATCGTAGGCAGGAAACTGAGCACAGCCTTGGAGAAATCCTGGTGTGGGACGTCGTGCTCCAACAGCAACACCTCCGTCTCTGTCTCCTTGTCTCCTGCTGCACCCAGACTACGCACAAAATGACCCTGGAGGGGGGGGGGGAGGGACAGCGAGAGGGTTAGGGTCAAGCAGCAACCCTTCAGTCTTAGTCTCCTGCTGCAACCAGGCTTAGCACGACATGACCCTGAAGGGAGGAGAGAGAGATTTGTGATGGGGAGAGAGTGTGAGTGTGTGTGTGTGTGTGTGTGTGTCTGTCTCACGTTGGGGTATCTGGAGTTCCTAGGCCACCCGTCGATGGACACCATGATCCTCTGACCAGCGAGCGCCGCAGCCTGGCGTGTTTCAATGCGTATCCGAGGGATACGGCGGTCTGCGGGCGTAAACAGTTGGCGAGTCGACTGAAAAGGGGGGGGGGGGAAAGGGTTACTGATGAATGTACTGAGCCATGAAATAACACAAAAACCATGACACTACAGTGATTTAATTACTGCACTAAACAAACTAAAGCTTCAGTGGGTTGGAAGTGTACTGTATTGTTAAATCTTTAACCTTTGGAAGTGTATATGTTATGTGCGTGTATGTGTCTTTGATTAACCTCTTTGATCTGTGAAATGTTGAGCATTCCACAGAATGGTCTCCAGTTCCTCTTGATGATCCCCACCACTCTTCCCGTGGGCTTTTTCTCTGCCTCCGCAGCAGCGTGCCTCAGCTACACACACACACACACACACACACACACACACACACACACACACACACACACACACACACACACACACACAACCTTATTACATAAAGTTACCTTATTACTACCTCTGTGACATACCTAATATGTTCACACACACAAACACAAACACACACACACACACACACACACACACACACACAATTTGACAGCCTCAGTGATGTTCCCGCGAGGCGTTGACCTTCTCACCTTCCTCTCCTCATCCTCTAGCTCGTCTTCATCCTTTGTCCCCTCGTCTTGCAGCACCACAGAGGAGGGTGCCACCCACTGTTCCCGTGGAAACAGCTCCACGGCAACCACGTCCTGGTAGACCGCCCTGTTCAGGTTGACAAGGCCTTGCAGGAGAACCTGGTGGGTGCAAGGATGAAATCGGATGCTTATTACAAATTCTATTGTAATAGTTATATATCTTGTTATGATATTAAATAATATAACAGGATAGATTGGAACTGAACCGAACCAAACAGGTTAGAATGGAACACATATACACACACCTCAGTGCTCTCTTCCCCCTCCCCCTGTACAAAGACAGTAGCCTCTAGGTAGTTGTCCCGGCTGGCCCTAAAGGTACCCTGGAGATAGGTGCCCGACTTGATGCCTGCCTGGATCCTGGACAGGGGCAAGTGCGCGGGGAACTCCAGCTTACCGCTGCTGACCTCATTCTGATGGTGGGGAGCGGTGGAGACAGAAAAAAAGGAGATAGAGATTAGAGGAAGACATATTGAAAGAAAAAAATAAAGCTGCGAGAAGGAATTATTATTTTTATTTTTTCAAAGGCTTATTTTCTCTTCCAATTACCTTCTCGTCATTGGTCAACGCCAACCTATCAACCAGTTCTGGATTGGCTGTGAGACTCTTAATATACTCTTCACCTGTTGACACAAATGGAAATAAAACATTGACCGGGACCATTCAAAGTAATAAATGACCATCTCTTTCTACAGAAAGGCACACTGGTCCCAGTAAACAAATGAGTGACTGCAAAACGCCCACAAGGGCGCACACACACCACACAACGAGTGATTCTATTGCAGTACAAGCCTTTTGAATATAATCCACTCCTTAATTTAAAAAATTAACAACACCTAAACATCGATGCCCAAAAAAGCATGTTAACAGAATCCAAACTTGAGTGTGTTTTACATCGGTACACCAGCAGCCCGCTCTCCTCAGCCTTCTCCTTGTTCCCGCGGTCATTGGTGAGGAGAACCACCCTGAGGAGGCCCTGGTCCCCGCTGGGGGTAGACTGGAGGTGCTGGCCGTACCATTGGGCTGAGACACGAATGGCCCGGTCGTTATAATCATTGGCGCTCTCGCCCGGCTCACGCTCGATGTACGTGTCCCTGCAGGAGAGAAAGGAGATCAGAGGAACCAGTCAGAGTGGATCTGCAGGAATGGACTTGGTTAAAAATGAACAGGACAGAACAAGAGGAGAAGAATTAGACCGTGTATGTTAGAAGCGGTTTGGTCGATTGTGGTGAAGGGAAAAGGGCGTTCCAATCACTCTTCTTTTCTAAGAATGCATGTGTAGTTACATGTAGACTGTCATTAGTAATAGTGCAGGGTAAATATTTGCCTTTGCTGCCCTTTAAAGTAGGTGTAGGCAGTTTAACTGTTGTTTTGGATACATTGATAAGAGACTATATGTGACTACCTGTTGCACTGGTTAAGGAGGGTGTATGAACTGTGGTTTCTGTTATGGAAAGAGTCGGGTAGGCATCTACCTGTGATGTTCGTTAGTGAAGGTGTAGAAGTGCTTCTCCTTGTCGTGGAGGATGTCTTTGAGGCGTTTGTAAACGGGGGCACTCCGATGTCTCACTTCCTGCAGTACTGTCTGTAGAATCACCACGTTCTGAATCAGAGGGTCCTCCAAGACGTCAATCTGCATACACATACAGTAAGAAATATACATTATAAATGAATCTATATTGAAAGAAAATTAGATAAACGTCAATCAATACGGCAGGATTTGGAAGAAAATATGAGAATCGAGTCACAGAAACAGAACCAAACACACTAGACACGTGATACTCTATAGGAATACATTATGACCCTGTATTATAGCGGCCATTCTAATTAACGTATTACTATTATTTTCCAAACACCAAACACATAAAGACCTGTACATGCAAACATAAGTTTCACTAAAAGACTGATGCATATTAACAAGCAGAGGTCCGATGCGTCTTATGTAATTAATAAGACGTCCCCTGCTGTATCTTTGACGTTGCAATAGACCACAACAACTTGTGGAAGTGTGAGGATATCACTTCTTTGCCAATCATTTTAAAATATAAACTTCACATCACACACAAGTATTACATTTTTCTAAGCAAGCAATTCTGATATCATTGGTTTTTAAGTGTAAGCTGCCAGAAGAAAGTCCTCAACTTTACCTGCTCCTATAGTAAATGTAAGCAGTAAACTTAATGTAACAGTGAAATATGTTGATATTGGAGGCTGTTTTACCTGGTGCAAAACAACATTAGTGTCGGGAACTAAATAATGTCGAAAGGGACACAAGGTGCTTTCGATGTACGCGTCTTTCTGTAGCACTGGAGACTCTTGATTGCATTCCTTACAAACTTCACTTCCGCACCAAATATCATCTCTCAAATAGTGTTCGCGCACTATCTTCCTCACCGAACCCGATCGGGTCTTCTTTACAAACGTCTTGGATTTCAACATTATGAAATTCAAGTTACTATAACGAAAAGGTTTTGCACATCACATTCGGCATCAGCCAACATTAACACGATTTGTACCTAGCTACCCACGTGAGACTCACTGCCCCAAATGCGTTGTACCGGTAATTTTTTTAATAGTTATTTTAATAAAACACATCCTAACTCCTATCCTCTGATATTGAACGCTTTTGTATTTTAATTGTATATTTGACCCTTAGCTTGCAACCAAACCATTACTAGATGTAAAAATAGTCTAATACTACATTTGTTAAGGTTTAAAATAAGTTATGGTAGGCCAACTAATATGTGGCCAATGAAAACAAAGCCAGTTTCAAACCAATGGCAGCTATCCCCCCCATTAGGTAGGGAGGAACATTGCAGCTTCTAAGTGACGAATGGAGTCAAAGACGTTCATATTTCTGTTGCAATACCCATCAGTTTCATAGAGGGCACTGTATAGTTGTACAATGTTTCGGCGGAGGCTTCTCTTTCCTTGTTGTTGGGTTAAACCTGACGACCAGAACTTTGTTGACATCTGTTGGCGGCGTCAAGCACTTGGAAGCGGGACACTTGAAATAAGATGATTGCCAATAGCAGAAGTTCAGAACTCGATTTAACCGAAAAGCAAATGTTTGGAGGATGTAGCCCAACATCTCCGATGACATGTTGATCATTAGTAAAACACCCTCTTAACTTTTTCATACCAAGGTAACTGTACCTGTTTGCTAACGCGTTACTTAGCTACCGTGCTAACTGTACCGTGCAGCTAAACTGACTTTGGTGGATCAGAGAGCTCAGAGCTGAAGTCGTCATGCCCTTGTCTGAACTTATCTTTCGCTAATCTCTGGTCTCACTCTAGCTAACTGTATTTTATTGGCCGCATAAGAGGAAGGAACTAACTCGGCACTTCAGAGACCAAAACATGCCTCCTAAAAAGCAACAGAGAAATCCATCGACTAATATATCTAGTTCACTAGATATGGAGTCGGAGGACATTAGTCTCGAAACTACGGTACCCACGGAGGATATCTCTTCGTCGGACGAGCAACGGGAGCGGAACGGGTCGCAGAAGGTGACCCGCCAGCTAATAGAAAGGAAGGAACTTCTTCACAGTCTGCAACTCGTCAAGATTGAGCTTTCTCAGAAAACCCTCATTATAGACAATATGAAGGTCGACCACCTCACCAAGGTAAGAATGCAAGGAGGAAGATAGAGAGGTGTTCATTTGAACCATTACTCCTGTAATATGGACTGGGTGCTGTTAACTTTTTTTTTAACTAATATGTACGTTTGGGCCGACATGCTTTCTTGTTCTTTTCCCTTGCAGATTGAGGAGTTGGAGGAGAGGCTGAATGATGCTCTGCATCAGAAACAGCTCATTGCCTTGCGGCTTGACAACCAGCTCAAACTGGCTCAGGATGAAAGCAGGTGTGATAGTGAGAACATAGGGACTAGAAGACTAGAGCAAGTGAAGATGGTGACCAGTAGTAAAAAAAAAAAAAAAAAAAACTAATAATGAAACGATAGAGAAGTTTTGAGGAAAACGTTTATTCCAAACTGAGGCCATGTTCAATGTAGTGGACTGGGTGACCCAAATATATTCCATTTAAGATCATCTAAAATTATGACTGTATGATATAAAAAAAGTTATCGCCCCAGTTATCTTTGCTATCAATGATTAGATTTTTCATAAGTTCTCCAGATTCTGTTCTTTCTCAGTGCATCGCACCAGCCTCGCTTCCTAATAAAAGGAACATCTCTTTTGATCAAACTCCCATTTTTTCTCTCCAGGAAGCAGCAGGCCCTGCGTAAGCAGGAGATGGACGCCATTCAGCAGCGGCAGCAGCAGCTAGAGGAGACCAACCGGCAGTTGTGTGACAAAGCCGGGGAGCTGAGGAGATCTCTCAGGGACCTCGAGGTCTCACAAGACCGGTACCGGGAGCTTCAGAACCTGCCTGAGGACAAGCTCAGCATCCAGGAGTACGTAGCGGTGAGTGGTACTGCCAGCCCCAGGAGACCACCAGTGGTAAAGAATGGGATGCAGAGATGATGAAGATTGCTAAGAGTGTGTGTGGTGTGTGGGGTGTGTGTGTGTGTGTGTGTGTGTGCGCGTGCATGCGTGTGTGTTTTCCAGATGCGCTTCTACGAGGTAGTGACCCCACTGCGTAGCGAGCTGGCTGAGCTTCATGTGAAGAGAGCCAGTCTGACCGAAGACCTCGACACACACAGGAGCCAGCTTAAAGCTCTGATGGAGGTACTATACACACACACACACACTCACACACCTCACACACACACACACATACCTCACACAGGCAGATTGGAGCCAGCTTAAAGCTCTGATGGAGGTACTATACACACACACACACACACACACACACACACACACACGCACACACACACACACACACACGCACACATACGAGTCAGCTTAAAGCTCTGATGGAGGTACAATACACAAACACACACACCTACTACTCACACAGAAACACATGAGCTAAATCTATCAATGGAGGAAGGAACGATGTTTTGGTGTGGTCCTTACCCTGAAGGGACTTATATGAATGGGATGTTCTGGTGTGGTCCTTACCCTGAAGGGA
>JAVQJS010131058.1:0-35049 GCA_036024795.1 Galaxias rostratus | reverse complement strand
GATGGTGTGTGTTGTGGGTGTGTGTGTGTGTGTGTGTGTGTGTGTGTGTGTGTGTGTGTGTGTGTGTGTGTGTGTGTGTGTGTAAAGTAGGAATGTTTCAGTGCTAATTTAGTTGACAAAAATGACATGTAATAACATGAAGTATTTTCAAGATTATAACTATAATAATAATAACAATATGGTGTTATTTAACACAGTGATAACCATAACCATGACAAGCGAAAAATATATCTGAAAAACTCAATCTCTCCCCTGTAATGACATTGTTGAACAGTCATTTTCTTTCTTAGTTATTGTACATTACAAAGAGGCGTTTATTAAGTGTCAAGTAGCAAAACAACAATTGCTTTGTATGAATACATATTTAACTAGATATTTGCATATCATTTGAGGTCGAGGAGTGAAATGCAGGGTGAATTCTGAGGTAAAATAATTCTATCTCCCCTTGACACACTCACACACTCACACACACACTCACACACTCACTCACACACACACACACACACACACACTCACTCATACACACACACACATACACACACACACACACACACACACACACACACACACAAACACACATACTGACACACATTTACTCGCACTCTGCCCTTCTTCTCCTCCATAACATTGAGTGACAGGAGAAGGAGACCTCGAGGGAAAGAGTTTGGCAGGAGAAGAGGAGTAGCTGTCATGGCAAAGCAGCATGCGTCATACCGTCACACCTATACAGGCATCGCCAATCCAATCGCTGCTCAAATAAGATGACAAGGAAATGGATTCAAGGTACAAGCTATATTCATTTAGGAAACTTACAGGTTAGCAGGGGATTTTTTTTTTTCTTCATCTCTCAAATATATACTTATTCTATTAGTGTCCTAAGATGTCAGACATTAGATAATATCATCTTTATAGAGATAATCAGTATTTTTACTGAAAGTCAAAGTAACTTCTAATTAGTGGAAAGTTGATTTGATGATATGCCTTCCTACGATGAATCATTATGGTATCAACCATGGAGGGGCAATCCTTGAATAATCTGTGAGCTCAGTGTCATAATTAGGATAATTTGTTTTCAATATCAGCAGTGTTACAGTGCTGACTCAGAAGCTCTTCTTGGCTAATTCTAACCTCCAAGATTCTATAATATAGCATTGCCATTTCACAGAAACACAAACTGATCCAGTTCATGCAGGCAATGCTGTGTCAACTGTTCTGCTGGCTCTAAGAAATTCAGCTTTTCTCCCCTAAAGATTTTTGGTGATCACCCAACCCACAAATGTACGGTGGCTCAGTGGTTAGCAATGCCGCCTTGCAGCACGAAGGTCCTGGGTTTCATCCCCACCTGACTCAAGGGCCTTTCTGTGTGGAGTTTACATGTTCTCCCTATGTTAGCGTGTGTTTCCTCCCACTGTCCAAAAGCATGCAGGTTAATTGGTGATTCTAAATTATCCATAGGTGTGAATGTGTGATTTATTGTATGTCCCTATGTGTTAGCCCTGCAATGGACCAGTATCTTGTTTGCTATATTATTTCAACTTTGTACAGCGTCTTTGAGTGTTTTGAAAAGCGCTTTATAAATATAATGTATTATTATCATTATTATTACTACAGGACAGGTGTTAAAAACCTTCACAATTAACCATATTACAATTTTAAGTAAAAAAATACTTTATAATTAAGTCATAGACACTCTCAATAGAATATTTCTAAAACCAGCCTCTTTGACAAATAGTCTGTAACATACTGTATATTCATTATTATTGAAGAACAGTTTATTAAGATTTGATTCCCAAACTATTTTACCATGATCTACAATAAGTCTTTTGGCCAGAAACACATCACTGGCGATCATGCTAGGAACAAGTGTTGGACGACAGAGGAGGTGGGTTGGTTTAGTGTTGGTGAGGGGGCTACCCCGCGTAGGCGTTCTGAGATGAAGGCCACTGAGGGCACTGTGGTCACCCAAGGGGATGCACACGATCCGCAGTCGACAGAGCCAGACGCCACGCATGACAAGGCACATTCCTTCCAAGCAAGCATGCCACACTGTACTGTAATGGACATCACTTTAGATGTTATCATTTGAGGCAGCCTGAACAAAACTTCAGCTTCAGTCCTTTAGAGATAGGGGTAGGACTGAATACTATGAGGGATCAAAAGCCCGGTTGCTAACTTGAGCGAGTTGTAAATTGCTTTGGATAGTGACAGTCTGCTAAATGACCACAGTGAACAGCCGGGTTGTAACCTGTTAAAAATCCCAATATTTTGCAAACATTGACTTAGCCACAGTGCTTTCCTCTTTCAAATGTGCAACCCTTTCCAATGCCAGTCCCTGTTTGGTTTTATTGATTTCCACAAGGTGGTAAATTATATTTAGCATAGGTTAACAAATTGCAGAAATAGTTACATCAAAAAAACATTCAACCTAAAAGTCTAATTATTGCAAATATTGGTAACATGACACACTGATAGAATGTGTTAGGGCACAAAACTAAAATTCTAGAAATCAAAATACCAAATAAATAAAAAAACAATCATAGAGACATTGATATGAGGAGCCTGGAGGCCTATCAATCCAGCCTGGCTTTCTCCTCAGCAAAATATTGACAGGCCTGCTCCACTGCTCAAGGCTTAACTAAACAAAATAAAATGAATGTCTGCAAAAAGGCATTAGGGGAGATTGATCGCACCACATTCACTGCGCTATTTACCCAGGATATATTATTGATATATAGAGCTGAGCACTCGACTTGAATGACAGATTGAAGTTCTCAACCTCCGGTGATGAAATGGATAGAGATGGGCCACAGCTAAAAGCCCCATGCTTTATGGCCATGGCCACAACTCAGACTGGTGGAATCGTTCACGGAAATGAGCCAGTCGGTCAGGCTAGTCAGGTTTTAGAGCACACGTCGGACAGCACAACATGCTGAATGCTAACACACTCAAGTGTTGTGCAATCACGTCACTAACTATATGGAGATGTCCTTAGAGTCCCACGCCGTGGCCACTTACACAGCAATCCACTGGGGTTCTGCGTGCCTCATCAAACTGAAGAGCAGACACGCCGCAAGCTTACTATAAACCCCCCTTACCCGTGCGCGCACACACACACACACACACACACACACACACACACACACACACACACACACACACACAGACACACACGCACACACACACACACGCATTTCCAGTTGCCTTCTTACTTGTGTGCACAGTCAGGTTGAGGCTTTATGAAACATCACCGCTTTAAAGAAAATTTGCATAACAGCCTTTAGCTATCTTTGTACTGAACACATATTTTTTAGGCATCATGTGGTGTGATGGCTTATCCATGTTGCCTTTGATGAAAATGTGCTAATATTAGGCTCAATAGAAGGAGGGTATCAAGCAGTCGAAGCAACAGAAGTGTAATGCCTGTCACTGGGGTGGTACACGGCACCCACTGCTATTCACCATGTAAACTGCTAGGTCAAAATGAGTCTGATCATGCTGAATGACTGTGCAACCACAATCAGGGGAACACTGAAGACATCTGTAAATCTGTGGACAAGCATGTATCAACAATATGCATTTGATATCAGTGCACCAAATGCCGACCCTTCTGTAATCTTCCTGGGTTTCTTGCAGAGTATGTAAAATGTGGAATGGATGGGTTACTGAATCAATGCACATCTGGACTTTTCCCAGTTCAGTTCCCAGTCTCTTCAGCGGGAATAAGCGGGATTAAGACTGATTAGGCCACTACTGAGGAAGTATGCAGTGCTTACCAGTGAACAGCAGCAGTCTCGGTGGAGGGGGTGGTGGGGGAGGGGGCGGTAGTGGAGGGTAGGGTCTACACTGGCACGCCAGCTGGCAGCTCTCGCCAATCCTCTCTGTGTCGCTCTGTGAGCATGCCTTCTGGACTTCCCCCTGGGTGAACTGGGTTAAAGGCACAACACAGACACAGTGGTGGTGTTTGAAAACGGATGGCAGCGAAAATGGAAAAACATGGATCTGACAGTTCTGCACAGATTTTATGAGGAAAAACCCTATTTCAACTGTAGGCTTAGTCTGCATGTGAGGATACAGCTGAACTCCCACCTGAAGGGAATGCGATTTGATATGCACTGAGCCTCCCTCAACCCAGCAGAGAAGAGAGGCAACGTAAACCTGCTGGGTTCATCACTCTCCGACTGAGCCACCACCCTTTAAAAGGCAGCAGACCCCCTCTGCACCCCCTAAACCTGACCCCACCTGCGGCGACAGACCCCCTCTGCAACCCCTAAACCTGACCCCACCTGCGGTGAAAGACTCCCTCTGCAACCCCTAAATCTGACCTCTCCAGGGGCGTTAAACCCCCTCTGCAACCCCTACACCTGACCCTACGTGAGGCAACAGACCCCCTCTGCAACCCTAAACCAGACATCACCTAGGACAACAGAACCCTCTCTGTAACCCCTAAACCAGACATCACCTTGCACAACAGAACCCTCTCTGTAACCCCTAAACCAGACATCACCTTGGACAACAGAACCCTCTCTGTAACCCCTAAACCAGACATCACCTGGGAAAACAAAACCCTCTCTGTAACCCCTAAACCAGACATCACCTGGGACAACAAAACCCTCTCTGCAACCCCTAAACCAGACATCACCTGGGAAAACAAAACCCTCTCTGTAACCCCTAAACCTGTCCCTATGTAGGGCAACAGACGCCCTCTCCATCCCTAGCAGCTGAACCTGCCTGTGTGTCACACTTACACTCCAGCACACACACATCCCACATATACACAGCAATGCACAAATGTTCCAACTCATACTACCAAAACGTGTGCACACATGGACATAATCTAATGCTTTCTCAAACTCGTGTTTAAGCACGTACTTGAGAGCACACGCATGAACAAATGAACACACACAAGGGCACACACTCTTTGCACGCTCTAACTTATCTCGCCTCACTTGCATGGATCAGGAGTTTCCCACCCACTTATGAGAAGCGGGGAGAGACTAAGAAAACATAGTCCAAAGGCTCCAGTAAGAGGGATGCCCACCCACATTGTGACACAGCTCTCCCTCATTCCCTCCTTAGCTCAGTGGACAAGCCTCTGTATCCAGAACTGTGGGAGGGAGGTTTCTGAGTAGAACAGTAGTGGGTAGTGCTACAGTGGTTTGCTGGCGCCTGGGACAGTTCTTACAAGAGCTCAGTCACCCGCAGGCTGTTCTAACCCATGCCTCTAGCTAGCTGTTAATGAAGGATTGAAAAAAGGGTGGCCATCAGGAGTTTAGTACAAATGCAAAAAAGATCCAACCCACAACCTAAGGATTAAGTAAATTCTAGACTGGTGTTATCGTTGCCTAAGAGATGCTAAACCTGCTACAGTCAAAGTTGAGGCTGAGTTGAGAGCGTTCAAGGAACAAAAATGATGCATGTCACGTGACACCTGACATGTCAAGTATCATGTAAGTGTATGCACCGATGTAAGAGATAGAAGCTTGTGTCATAATCTTGTTTAAATAAATGTGTCATTCAAGGAAAATGCCTACTAATTTGATCAACATTGTCTTTCTCTTTCTCCTTCTCTCTTTACCATACAGTAACATCATACAAAAGTACAAAGCCAAAAAATCGAAAAATGTAAAGCTTCTGTGCTGGATTCACTTTGACTCGTATTTACATACCTACTTCACAGACTTTTGTCAATAAAGACATTTTATTTATAAACATGTGTTGTCAAAGCAAACAATATTGTTTATGATATGACAAATCCTTTTAGACCCACCTGAAATAAAAGAAGAATTGATGTTACAAAATATTGTCCAAAAACAGAAGGCGAAAACCCTAAAATTAGCGGCAATATATCCCGGACCAGCATCCCTCTTCGCTCTTGTCACTGCCCTCGATTCACAGAAACAAGCATGGGTCGCACAATAGTTGTATATTTTTGACAACTTAAGCCAGTACTTTTGATTCAGTGAATTCTTTATGGGACGTTTCCATAAGGCAGATCTGCCACTTTGTAGTCCACTCTTCCCAATTGATAGTGGTGTCATGAGAGAGCATTCAACCTCCGTATTTTGTCCGTAAATCTAGTTAATTTCTTACAAGAAAGTTAAAACAACCACATTACTCTATGATGGTTTTCGAGGCAGAATCAACGTCCAAAGTTCTAGTAACGGTTATTCGTTGCGCCCTGGGTGGGACCAAAGCATTTGGAGTCATCCCTACCTATGCGACCATTAACGAGCACTGTCCGATGCACACAGAAGTTGGAGCTGATGTATACTAACAGATATATCTGTAGTTGTTCGTTTTCTTGTGTCGTTTATGCTCCATTTGCAAGAAAAGCATCAGCATGTTGCTATATCCTCAACAAGTTCGATTAAACCGCACAATCAATGCGTCCACGATTGGTTTTCGTGCGCTGAATCATTACTGGTAACAAACTAGCGTGAACATTTACGCATTATGTGCAAAAGAGCGTTACTGTAACTGTTTGGAGACAAGTCAGGAGCACAGAAAGTCAGTGCTCAATCCTCTCCAGTGGTCTTGCAATGAAGGGCTTTGGAAAATTGCCTGTGGCTCACGGTGTATCCATGGTCGTTGAGCTCTGTCAACGTACGCAAGAGACACGCTGACTTTTGAAATGGGTAGCTGTCTGTATCATTTTGCAGCCAGAAGGCGGGGATCTTGCGATCTAAATTACGATGACAAGTAGCTCTGGCATCCTAAGACCGTTGTCTATATCGTTCTTTGACAAAAAAATGCATTTTTATTTAAGCTTAATTTAACCAAGCCTTGCAAATGCATTAACACATATACCTATAAGAAAATCTTCAACCTGTAAATAGATTACCTCAGAAATTACTGAGGTCATTTTAACCATAAAACCGAACGATAACCTGGTCACAATATCTGAAAAGATGTCTTGACAAGTGTAAGCCACAGCTAATGTTGTCCTGTACAAAGTACAAGTCTACGTGAATATCTGATAATATATGGACCAGTTAGGTTTCTCTTGTCATTTTTGTATTTAAATATCTAACGTTACGGGTATGGCTAATTTTACAAAAGCGGAATAAACTGAATAATCTACAGTTAGTGTTCTTAATTGTCTTGATTTACCACAGAGTAACAAAGGCAAGTTTTTATTCATTTATAAATCACTTAGCTTTGACTATATCACTACAGCAACACTACATGTTGATAACTGTCCGGTCAGTATTAAGAGACAAGCATTCTGGACAAAACCTTGCAGCAATTTAGTTGAGATGTCTTATTTTCTTGTACAATATGTTAAAAATGTTTGAGGTGTGTCTGAGAGTGGAGTACTAAACTCTAAATTCAGATGTGCTGTGGGCATTTAATAAAAATAACAACAACATCAAAATCAGCTTCTAGTTTGTAACCTGAAAGTATAACATCAAAAAATATGCCACAGGAAGCCGGCCTACAGGACAACCCTACCATCGGAATAAGAAAACTGGTTACGTTTAATGGATGTTGCTGTTTATGTGAAAGGGCTCCTGGCATCTGAGCAGACGGCATTCCTCACTAAATATGATCAAACAGTAACTAAAAAAACAGCACTAAACTTTCAGACTTTGTAAACTTTGTCCTTGAATGGCCCAGCCAGAGCCCAGACTTGAATCCGACTGAACATCTCTTGAGAGATCTGAAAATGGATGTGCACTGATGCTTTTCCATCCAACCTGATGGCGCTTGAGAAGTGCTCCAAAGAGGAATCGGAGAAACTGCTCAAAGATAGGTGTGCCAAGCTTCTGGCATCACATTCAAAAATACTTAGGGCTGTAATTGTTGCCAAAGGTGCATCAACATAGTATTGAGCAAAGGTTGTTAATACTCATGGTCATGTCATTTCTTAGTTATTTATTCTAATAAATTTGCTAAAATCCCCCCAAAACTTTTTTACATTGTCATTTTGTTATATTGTGTGTAGAATATTGAGGTGAAAAATTAACTTAATAAATCTAGGTATAAAAACGTAACATAACAAAATGTGGAAAAAGCGAAACACTGTTAATACTTTCCGGATGCACTATATGTAAGAAGTGTAACAGGTGTGCATCCTGGGACACCAGGCCATTGATAATTAAGGATGGTGTAGTGACAGTTACCAATGGATGTATTGATATTTAAAGGGGAAAGGATACACATATTTTTAAGCGATGTCTGGTAAACACTACTAACAAAGCATGAGCCATGAGCCACAGAAGCTATTGAAATACATCTCATCTTCAGTAGGAATTTTATTCGAGGTGTGATCAATCATCAGCCCCACCCTCAATGACCCCCACGCCTTTTACATTTTCAAGACCCAACCCCTCATTACAGAAAAAAACGGAAACAAATTCTTAGACCTTTCTCTGCCTCATCCTGTCTTGTAAGATTCATAGACTCGGAGGTTGAGTTATTTGTCTTCAAAGCAATACAACCACTCTTGATGTTGTGCTGTCAAACCAAAGGCAACAGAGCACCCACAAGGTTTACAGTGCCTCCGCGGGGTCTGTTCCCCCTTTTAGTTTAATTAGACGAGAGGCGCCCTCCCATGTGATTATCTCAGACAAGGTCGCTCCATTAGATAGCATTGACCGTAAATCCCATCCAGACAAAATGTAAGTGTAATTTATTGGCCCTGGGAATGGGAGGGGCAAAGCTAGTCCCAACAAAAAGAGTTGGATATTGTGAATCTGATACATTTCCTGCAACAGTAACATTATGACACTAATGGTATCTCACAAGCCCAGGTCCAGCTTCACAGCTGGAAATACATCCACACTACTCTATACCCACCCATCTTTACTCCTGCAGGAAGTCTATGTCTATGCTTACCCATCTTTACTCTTGCCTATGCTTACCCATCTTTTCTCCTGGGAGTTGATACTTCTACTCAATGAACGGCCTCAGGGTTAGTGCTAAAGCAGAGAGATGTAGTAGAGAGAAGCAGAGCTTTTTTCTTTGATGGGCAATAACGTCTCGAAGATAAGCTTAGTAATGTGAAACAACAGGGCTACCATTAAACAGTCTGAGCTATTTCATTAAGGAAGGCATGACTGGGTGGTGGAGACCATAAGTTGACAGGGACAAAAATAAGACAAGCAAGTTTGCAGGGTTGCCAGGGACCTAAGACTAGCTTGGTGCAGCTTTTCTTTTCCTTCTTTCCCGTCATCCATCCCTTCGTATCTCCTTCCTTCTATGCTCAAGCCTAAAGAAAAGTTTAATTGGTTTTTAAAAGTGATGTGTACATTAAAGTAGATTAAACCGATAGTTAATTTAATTGAGTTGAAGCCATTAGACCATGGCTCAATCAAGATCAGCAAATTTCTTCCTCTCACTTTCCCTCCATGGCCATATTCCGTTCTGTAATCTTGATGCTCCATCTCCCTGCTTCCCTCTTCTTTTGTTTGCAGATGCGCCTTGCTTAGTAGATACAATCAAAACGGCACCAACGGTTACTAAGGCGGGATACAAATCTGACCTTTAATCTCTAACAAGGCCAGTGACAATATCAGTCTGACCTCTGACCTCCTAGGGTGCCAGTGACAATATCGTCTGGTAAAGTAATGTGTTTCTTTTCAGACAAAAAGGGCAGTAGTTCGAATGACATCATTGCTGTGACCTCACCTAATGAACATCTTATCCAAGGTGTCTACCAGAAGTAAATAACACATTTTATTGGCATAAAGGGAAAGAGCATTAAAAGGAGATGAAACCGAGGCCCCAAGGCATCACTGCTTGAAAGTGGAATTTGACGCTTTTTAAAGGTCTAGCAAACTGTCTGCCTGTGAAATGCAGTACTCCACTATCATCTAGCAATGACTGAAACACAGTACTGCAGACTAGCTATGCCTCAGAGAGACATTGTTCCACAATCGACCAGCTATGCCATTGAAACACTGTACTACCGACTAGCTATGTTTTTGGAACATAGTACTACTGACTAGCTATGCCTCTGAAACATAGCACTCCATGAATGATGTAAATAGACTTTCCTAGCTGCCTGACTGCTCTTGGTCAGTAACACTGTTATGAAGTGTCTCTGAACTAGCAGCTCAGACCTTACATGGTAGTTGGATTTTTGCTCTGCTCTGTGTGTTGCTTAGGCCTCTACTGCCATTTTAGGTCCTACTGTAATTGCATTATCAAAAATTCCGTAGATTTAATCTTGCCAGCAGTGAATCCCTCTGAGCCCTAACCCATCCTGATAGCTTAACACACTCTAAAGTCCTTCTGTTTTGTTTAAGCAATCAAGTTTGTCTGCCCAAGAATGTCCTGATGAGAAGAAAAGAAAGATGTATCTAGATGGAGGAAAATTCAGAAAATAAATTCAATTTATTGTCATTGTTGCAGCAAATACATTTTCCAATTGTCTTTTGCTCTGTTTTGCCTTTTCTGAACAATGAACATAATTTCTCAGTTTCCCCTGTAGACTAAGCATAGATGATCACGCCTAAAGACAATCAGACAAGTTATGGAGAATATATCACTAAATCATCAATCTGTGAAGGAGCATGGGAATTTTCTTTATTATTATTCCATGCCATTACGTCATTGTATGACGCTCACATCATTCTGTACTTCAGCTCCCTGTTCAGGTCTTGCAGATTCATCCCACCTCTTAGTTATCTCAAATGTGTCAATGGGTTTGTAAGCAAACACCTAAGCAATGCTTTCCGCCCAGTTAGATCCAATACAGCCAACTAATTCAAAGATGGATGGCTGGATCCCTGACTTATTGTCCTGGTTAGCCAAAGTTCTGCTCAGTAAGTGTGGTTGCCAGGAAGACAAAGTGTTGACGCTGTTTGATGATGCTGCTTGTTTGATGATGCTGTTCATTATATATACTTCACTTGATCTAGTAAAATTGCACTGTAGATGATTATTTTCTCAGCAAGTTGGTTCAGAGTACATGTGCCGTTGGGCAATGTGACTTGCCCTTTCAGAAAGGTTGTCTACTGGGCACTCTGGCCCCTAGCCCTGGGATCGATAGTCGGATTAGACACCAGGTCTAAATCACTATGTCAATGCCCTGCTGACTCCTCCTCAACTCTGCTGCTTGAGTAAGAAACTCAAGAGTAACGAGGTCTTGTCACAACACCATCTATCAACTCTGCACAGAGCATCTACGTTCAGGACCTCATCCTCCCAACTTGGCCAGTCTCGGGACACTGTCCACCCTCACAACGCCCCAAAGTGCACATGCAAGGTTGGAGTGTCTGTCACTAGGGGTATAAGCTATGAGTCTCCGTGGAGCCACAGAGGCTGTTACTCCAGTGAGTAATGGAGTTTGCAGCTAAGCTTGGTGCTGTAAGTGTGTATCCATCACCAGAGGTGATGTCACAGGACACTTTTATGTTTCTCACTTAGTCTCACTAAAAGAGTGCACAAACTAGTGGCACCAGCACACAGAGGGAGCATATTTAGGGAAACGGATGATGAGGGTATACAGTAAATACTCTGAACCTCAAAATCCAAGGTGCTAATTTTAATAGCCTTTATTTTAGTATTTAATCAACTTTAGTGCAGTCATGCATTTTCTAAAGGGAATGTGAAAAAAGCAATGGAGATAAACAGTCCACTGGACTTCTTTCCAAAACCCATGCCCGTTAAATCTCCTGATGCAAGCTTTTTAATAACACCTCTTCACTATTTATATCTCAGGTACTTGTTAAAGAAAACGAAGGCATGGGGCTGGAACATCAAAGCGTACCATACAAACTGAGCTCGGGGATGGGATTTGGACTGTGCAGCTCCCAGCATTGGGACAGAGATTGTATCTGTTGCCTGGATTGTTGCCTTGGGAGAGCACAGACAGCGTGGAGAAGATAAACTCCAACCGCTGTCTTAGCACAGCAACCACATTGTAAAAGAAAGCTGTGGAGAGGCATTGAACCTGTAATGAAATTTCAATTAGCATTCCTTCCTAAAACATTTGCTATCCTGACGAGCTTTGAGGGTAATCGGTTTGTATAACTGCCCTAATACACTGTATATTGTGGTATTGTCTGTTGGCATTTTCAACCTAATGCACAAACACAAATCTGCCATGTGTTGTCATAGTGTTAAAATCCAATATTCCATCATCTTCCTGTTTTTGTCCTGTTGCAGTTAAGCCATGTTATCAAGGTATTTAGATTTCCAATTCAAGCACCATGATTTTGGTATAAGGTGGGTTAATGTATCTTTTGAAGGTCATTCTTGAATGCTGTCTGAGTGGAAAATGCCCTCAAAAAGCAGCTTAAGCCCTCCATGGCTGAGTAGTACAGAAGAAGTATTAGCAATTCAATGACAATGGAACCAGCAGCTTTCAGAATTAAAATCAAACATTTGCATTATCCACACTTTTTAGGCTCTATGTTAATGTTTTTTTTTGATAATGTATTATATTATGTAGTTCCTATGGTGGCCCTGGGAGCCCACCATACTGCAATTTAAGAAAACACATGCAAATTGACAAAACACGAGCAGAGAAAAAGAAAACATTTACATATATTTGAACAGCTGTGCAGCATTTAGAAAATGCTCTGCAAATTCAGACAACACAACACAATACAGACACTTGCTACAAGTACAGAAAACTCAACACATTACAGATACACACTGCTATACAACCCATTACAGAAACGCGCTGCTAATACAGTAAACACTAAAAATACAGAAAAAACATATCTCAGAAATGAGCTGCAAATACAGAAAACACAACAGTGGTTCTATGTTTTTGTGTCAACCATTAAAGGTGTAGTATGTAAGTTTGACCTTCTAGGGATCAAAACATTTGTTTATGTTTTTTTACGTTTGTTACATACCTGCTGACAGGTGGATATCATTGATCCCATTGCTCAGAGAGAAGGGGCGCTTCCTGGGTGCCCTGAACCCAGCTCCTACAGTTTTTTTTACGATTGCTCATAAATTCATATTTCAAACAGAACAAAGTTGGTGAAACCTCGACCAATGTCGAGCATCATCTGCCTTGGTAACTATTGCCAGCATTATCTACCTTGGTTATTATTCCCAATATTATCTTCCTCTGTAATATTTTGCATTATTATCTTCCTTGGTTACAACTATGAGCATGATCTGCATTGGTAACTATCATCAGCATTATTTACCTTGGTTATTATTACTACCATTATCTTCCTTGGATAGCTTTAGCTGCGTTAGTTACTATTACTGGCATTGGCAACCGTAGTTATTAATCCTATAATTGTGCTGCCCTGGATATTATTAGTAGCATTATCTGCATTGGTTATTATTGCATGCTCCATTACACCGCTCCTACAACGTCCGTTAGATATGGGGAAGTCAGCACACATTATATTGAGCAGCCATGCACGCCGGAGTGATATTTTCTTTCAGGTCAAAGGACAGCCATGTTTTCCCCTGGCTTTGTGCTCTGCAGTGTTGCCTTGAGCCAGTATTGTTCTTCCAGGTCGACTTGCTATGATATTTTCTTTTCTAGGTCATTGGAGCATTAAGGCAGTGTCAGTGGTCCGGCTAGTATTGTTCTATAGCAAGATACAGCAAAGACATCAGGCCACCGTTTTCCTGTAATCTGTTCACCAAGACCTGTGAAGACTTGAGAAGACACCAAACATTTACAAAATGAGTAAGTAGGTAAATAAAGTTAGTTTGTATAGCGTTTTTCACAGACAAAATGACAAAAGTCTAAAAATAACCAATAACCAATAGAAAATAAATACATAAGATGCAGACCTAGTGCATTCAAATTACCCAAGTTCTTGTCTGAACAAATTTGTCTTTAGCTGGTTTGTGTAAGAATCCACAAAAACAACAGCCCCTAAAATTGTGGGCGCTGTGTTCCACAGATTAGAAGCCACAGCCTCAAAAGCTCGATCACCACGCATCTTTCGGCAGCTGTGAGGGACAGACAATAAAAGTAGGTTGTTTGACCTTACAAAGCGGGCAGATGAGTGTGGATGAAGTAGATCAGCCACACACGCAGGAGCCTGCCTGAGCAATGATCTGCAAGTTCCTCATTGGAAACTGCAGGTCTTGGTTTACTAATATAACATGACCTAGTCGGCTGCTCAACATGAATTAGCTGTAAGAATTTTTTCTTAGGATTTGATTCAGGCAAGTAAGCCCTAGTAGTGATATATATCACAGGTTACTGTCGTTAGGTGTAGGCCTCATATCTGATCTGTTTTTAGGTATTACATAGGGCTCATTAGAGGCTTTTTCTAGATTCTGTTATCTTTCTTTACATATCAATGACATTGGATTATATATTTGTAACATTTATGTTGATGCAGATTGGACACTACTGTGCTCAGCTTCTCCGGTAAACTAGGCAATCAACAATGTGCTGATTTTTCTCTTGACCAGTTAAGGTAGTTTGAATAGGTGTTTTTTTCCAAATGGTTTGTAACAGCACATAGTATTTGCCAACAACATTCTTTCCCTCTAAAAGCTACAACTATCAGCCAACTTGATAGATAATGGACTGTCGACTTCTTTTCTCTGAAGCAGTCCAAACAAATGGTTGAGTCAAACAACTAGCATGCAGGAGATTGTTCTCTTTTGACCAAATGCTCGTTCTGTAATGTCAGCACTATGTATTAAAGAGTTTAATCCAGCCAATTGGCCCTTCATTTTTTACCTTACTAAGTTAGAAAGAGTCACATCAATTTGTTAAAGATTTCTGTACTTCTCATTCATCATTTCTCAATCAACTTTTGTCACCAGAGAAATCTATGGTTTGAAGAATCCCTATTATTATTATATAATTTTTGGGATTATCCCTTTCTTTCAGCATCTTAATTTTTTTGGGTGTATGTGAAAGGTCTGACAAGTTTCAAAGCCCATAGCACACGCCAAAGGGAGCTACTGACTCTCACAAAAAACTGTTTTACTAATGTCAGTAACGTAATAAAAGTGGAATTAGGAATAACGGTATGGAATTACACTTGCTAAAAATAGACCATAAATCATGTTAACACCACATACAAATTGTGACAGTTAGCCTTCGCAAAATCAAAATAAATAAAACATTTTGACTTTACTGCGATGGATTGGCGATCTGTCCAGGGTGTACCCCGCCTCTCGCCCTAAGTTAGCTGGGATAGGCTCCAGCCCCCCCGTGACCCTACACAGGATAAGCGGTTCTGACAATGGATGGATTTCATTGTGCCTTTGAGGTGGTTTAGGGTTTACATAATCAAGTCTGTATTAGCATACAGCATTAAATTCACAGAAAATCAGAGAGGGGGTGCCAAACATTCAGCAGTGCTTGTGGAGAGTGTGTGTTTGCACGATCTATCTATCCCAATCTTTCTGTGGGACATATGTGCATCTGGAAACTATTCACGGCGCTTCACTTTATCCACTTCTTGTTGGGTTACGGACTTCTTCCAAAATCTATTAAATAATTGTTATTTCCTCAACATTCTACACACAATACACCATCATGAAAACGTGAAGAAGAAAAAAAACTAAGACATCACATGCACTTAAGTGTTTACAGCCTTTGCTCTATATTTTGTTGATGCACATTTGGCAGCAATGCAGTCCAAAGTCTTTATTAATATAATGCCACAAGCTTGGGCAGTTTCACCCCTTCCTCTTTGCAGCACCCCTCAAGTTCCAATCAGATTGGATGGGAAGCGTCAGTTCACAGACGTTTTCAGATTTCTCCAGAGATCGAATTCAAATCTGGGCTCTGGCTGGGCCACTCAGGGACATTCACAGAGTTGGCCTGAAGCCACGCCTTTGATATCTTGGCTGTGTACTTAGAGTCACTGTTCTGCTGAAAGATAAACCATCACTCCAGTCTGCGGTCACCAGTGCTCTGAAGCAGCTTTTCATCCAGGATGTCTCTGTACACTGTTGCATTCATCTTTCCCTTTATCCTGACTACTTGAAAAACATCCCCGAAGCATGATGCTGCCACCACCATTCTTCATTGTAGGGATAGTATTAACCTGGTGATGAGAAGTACCTGGTTTCCTCCAAACATGATGCCTGGCTTTCTCGCCAAAGAGCTCAATCTTTGTCTCATCAGACTAGAGAATTTTGTTTCTCATGGTCTGAGATTCCGTTAGGTGCATTTTGGAACTCCAGACCATGTGCCCATTACAACGAAGTGGCTTCCGTCTGGCCCCTCTAACATACAGGGCTGATTGGTGGGGTGCTGCAGAGATGGTTGTCCCTCTGAAAGGTTTTCCACTCACCACAGAGGAACGCTGGAGCTCCGATAGAGTGACCGTCGGGTTCTTGGTCACCTAACTAACTAACGACTAAGGCCGATTTCTCAGTATAGACGGCCCGCCAGCTCTTGGAAGACTACTGGTGGTTCAAAACTTCCTCCATTTACGGAAGATGAAGGCCACTGTGCTCACTGGGACCTTCAAAGCTGCATCATTTTTTTGGTCCCTTCCCCAGATTTGTGCCTTGAGACAATTCATTTGACTTCATGAGTAGTGTGTGTGCTGACATGCACAGTCAACTGTGGGACCTTATATACCTTCTAAATCATGTCCAATCAACTGAATTTACCACTGTGAGACTCAAATTAAGATGTAGCGATGTCTCACGGATCAACAGTGGAAACAGGATGCACCTGAGCAAAAGTTTTAGCTACATGGTAAATGCTGTCAACACTTATGTGCATGTGATTTCTAAGTTTTTTTATTTTTTTTAATTAATTTGCAAAAATCTCCCAAAATCCTTTTTCACTTTTACTAGTTGGTTTCCCACTTCAATCTCTTCTTGATTACAATAAGAGTTTGAGTGCGGCAGGGTATTTGGCTCTAGTAGATTGTTATTAGCCAAAAACATAAGTCATGGAACGACCTTTACATTTGAAACAGTCAAAATAGTGGAAATTATGAAAACAAAATTGAAACTGAAATTGTGTGGGTGTTTTTACTTAAACAAACACATACTGAAACATACAGTAATGGAGATTTTTTGTTCAGTGCAGAAAGTGATTTTCAATTTTGAATTCTATTCCATGTAAGCATTTATTTTCAATAGAATGTGCGTCGGTGCCACCATAACCTCAAGTACATGGCTGTGCTGTTTCCAGTCTTTAACTTTGTCTGACAATAAAATCAAATTTTGTTAAGCTCAGTGACATTTTATTTTTAAATTTGATATTTAACTATGTGTGCTAGACACGCAGATCAACTGCACAACATCTGTTGATATTTATTAAGAGCTCTGTACAACATGCATTTTGTAAAAATTATATTCTCACTTTTATAAATTATACTTAAGTGTCTCTTATGGTCTCAACCACAATATTTAGGGGATTCATTTATTTCGAGAAATTTTGCCTTTTTTCAAATAAAACATTCTTGATTATTACTGTGTCACATTGAAGTAAACTTTTAAAGTATTTGTTTACTTTTTTCTTGTAATAAAATCAAGTCCCCCGAGTTGTGCATATCAGAACATCAATCTCAAAGTTATCACCACAACAGGAGTATAAATGTTAATTTTCTGTCCTGTATCAACATAAAGGGAGTTCTTGATGTGGATAAACAACTTTTCAGCAACAAATGAATGATGTCTGTGTTCCGCTGGCAGAGAAAACAGTTTCCCCACTGTCTGGATCTGCATTAATATTCTGGTGCTGTAAAAGACACTAACGTGGAAAGGAATGATAACAAGCTCTCCCCCTAATCTGCCAAATGTGTTTTTCGGCAGGTGCTGTCTCAAACAAGTTGAACATACCAAGATCAAAGCACACAGCTTCCAAAAATATTGTCACAACATTCAGTATTAACGGAGAGGTAATCTAATTTCTCTGTGAGAAAGTTTCCGTTCTGATTAAAAAAGAACCATTAGCAATGTGAGATTTCTACAGTGTCTAGTATTCACACTCATGCTATCTAGATCTGTTTTGGTTACATCCAGTTTATACAAAATTGCAGTATAGGCTGCTCTTGGTTGCAATTAAATTTTTGAATACAATATACATTTCAAAGAGCAAGCATCAGTGTTATGTATCAACTTTAACAGCACTGCCAATAAAGAGTGAATCACATTGCAATCACAAATGTACTTAAATAAAAATAGGGTTGAAATATGAATTTGATACATCTCTCAAGTAGGCTATAGATAATGGTCTTATTTGAAAAATGAAAATGTCGTTCAACAGCTCTAAGTAATGAAACTTACAAACCCAGCCTCTGAGATGAAATAAAGATTTGATTGCGTAGAACAAAGCGTCATCTCTCTGTTGATGAGACAAAATGCTTATTTGGCATTCACCTTTTTCACAATCTGCAAAATTGCACCGTTTCCAGGGTTGTTACTATTATTACTTGTTTTGGTATTCCCAGTAATCACTTCTTTGTGAAGTATGTGCCAGGCATTGACTGGTGTAGGGTTTGTAATTCAGGTCATATCCCCAACAGAAAACAAATCAAAGAGTTGGCCATATGCTCTTGTCTGCATTGATTACCAGCAGCAGTTTGGCTGATAACTTTGACTAATAGGTTCTATATATGTAAAGGGTTACAGTCATATCTGCAACGCACTTCGCCATGTCTCTTCTGATGGACATAAACAGCACTATCACATCTCTGTCACTGCTCTTGCTGTAGGTAAACTGTCTTTTGACACTCATTTGAACTTGTGCTTCTGATATAAATATAAACAACATATCTTAATCCTTGGACCCTATTCTATAAAACAAAGTATTAATCAGTCAATATTTCTTTGACAATCATTTGATTGGCCAGCTCTGGCAATAACAAACTGAAGTACGTTTGAAACTTTGCAAAACAAAATCATACTTTGCATGCATGCCGCCTGTCATAGTTCTCTGTGTTAGGCTACTGAATGCTTGATAGAGCTTTGTTGTCCATTTTTGTGGCTCAAAGATGCATCCTTCAGAAGATGTTTTAGAACAAACAGCTATCCATGCAAACAAGTATTTTTGTCTAGTTTTGCTAATTGAAGCACACTATTTAAATAGAGTATGGCCATTCTGTCAACTTACCATTAAAAATGAAAAGGTGAGGACAAAATGTATGTAAAACGTCAGTTAAAAAAGTTAATAACATAATATTAATAATAAATGTAATACTGGTTACAAAATAAGTATATAACAGGGACCGCATAGATGAGCTTGCCCTGTCCACTTGGAAGTCTTGCAAGTAATCCAAGTGCTCAAGATCAACCTAATAGATTTTACCTGAGTTCTAAGATTCCTTGTCAGGACCTCCTCCCCCAAGCATAATAAAGGTCATATCCTGAGGTAGATTCGAAGAAGAGATTGCTCAGAGATTGCTGAGATTGATCAGAGTAACAAAAGTAGTTAATCTGTGAGGAAAAGCTAAAACGTATGATCTGAGGTGGTATCTTTCCCAGCTTGTTAACCAGACAGATGGAAATGCTATATTCCATTTGCATGCTGGACATGAAGTGCCAATGGCCTCAAGCAACTCACAGAGTGTTTGAGTGATGGCCGTGGACCAGTCTACACAGTTGTTTGACAGTGATGATTCTTTGTAGAAGGGTGGGCATGAGCACAGTTTCATTGCAGCTGTTTATCCAAGCTCCTGTCACAATTTTACCCTGTCTTCCACTATGAGGGGGAAGTCCTGACACTGAGATGCTTCGAAAAAATTGAGACCACCGGGAAATAAAAATGCAGTGGTGGGTACAGGGCCATGACATGCTGCAGTGAAAGTGTCTGGACTGTTAGCAGTTTTTGTACTTTCACATTGGAGTCCACTTTACCATCCGTTCAGCGTGTCCCTTCTGTCTGGTTCTTTCCTGTCCTCTCTCCCTCCGGGCTTTGGATTTGGATCATCAAGTCAGGGAACTCTCACAGACCCAGAGCTGTTTCATAAATTGACAAACAGACTCTTCCAGGACTTCCTAGGGAAACCAATGTTTAACCTTGCAAAATGGCATTGTAAGTGAGAATTGAATTCCCATTATGAACCAGGTTGATGGTGAGTGATGATGCAGGCTTTTTGTGGGGAAAAGAGAACCCAGTGACAATTTTCCAGGAATATTCAGCTTTGCTGTCTTACTAGCCACAAATATGCTTTAACTTCTATAACTAAAGGTTAACATAATTTGTGTCATGCTGCAATTTAAAACCTAAAAATTAAAAAAAAAAGTGTGAAGTTGTACTTTTTGCAGAAGAAACAGTAACGGCTCTACTCCTAGACAAGTAAAGGTGAATCGTAGATACAATATAGCGGGTCAATTGTTGGAAATCTAACTTATTTCTGACTCAAGCCCCATGCCATTATTTTACTAGCAGTGGGTAAAGAGCAGTTCACTGCCTCAAGTAGAGGTGTGGCAGATTAGGCACTCACAATTTCATAGTCAAAATGGACTCACCACCTCTTGGTGTCAGAGATAATCATATTTTCACTAAGTCGGGGCCAACATCTGTAGGTCTCAAAGTGAATAGAATTCTGCCAAGGCATCCTTATCAGGCGTTTGCTCATTTGTCCGAGGCTGGAGTCGAGGCGCTAAAGTTCAGGGGATTAATGTCCGCTGTGATAACAGACAGGATGTTGCATTGGACTTGGGGCCGTGGGCAGAAATCAAACAGGCTACTGGTGCAGAACGCTCTTGCAGGGTAATTCATTTAAATGTAGGCATGATGGAACTAAATAAATAAGTGAATCAAATAAATAATACATTCAATAAAGGAGATCAAAAAAATGTCCATATTATTTGAAAGTCTAACTAAAAAGGCCTTTGGAGCTAAGTCATTGCTGAATGTGCTTTTTCACTGAAGAAATAGGCTTGTTAATCCATATGAAAGTCACGTTATTTTCCTACAAGACTCTGACGTGACTTTTTCAAGGGTCTAATGTGCTTCTCAAATGCTATATGGTTTTCTCCGTGTGCCTGCTTGGTTTATATCTTGGTCGCGCTGTCCATGGTTATGGAACTCCCACACCTGCTTGTAAAATAATTTGGCTGTGTAAAGTTACGCATGAATCTAGATATATAATTATTTTGACTAAGGACGTCCAACAACTTCAAACACTTTCTTAATTTTACACTTGTACTTGAACTTATTAATTAAAAGTTTAAAGACTATGTCTACAAAGGCTTTTTAATATTTCACATACTCTGACACTAACAGACAAGCAACCGAATGCTAACCGTGCAGCTATTTGACAGACAACGAACAATTCCAAAAAGTATTAGCATGGTTGTTTATTTTACTATTAAGCATCAGACAAAAGTATAAGTGCTCCATAGCAAGCGAAAAATTGGCATACCACGTTGTAGACGTAATTATTACATGATTACTGTGCTCTATGAAGAACTCAAAAACGATTGATGATTGGGGCAATTAGTGCAATTTATTTTAAATGTCTGCATATTCATATTTAATTGTCGTTCTCATGCGTACCAATTCTTTTCCTAAGGGAATGAATATGTATTCTAATTGTGTCACTTGAGCATTCCAATAATTGATCGGAGTGCCTTTGCAATATACAGTATGTTGTATGATTAGACCTAGTGACTATCAGTGTACTTCTGTTATGCACATAATGCTTTTCCCCTCTTATCAAGTATTCCAAGACATGTTATAAGCAAATAAGAGATATTTAGAATATTGTTGTTAGCATCTCGACCAAATGTGTTTTCAAACCGATCAGCCAAATCATTAAATCCACTTGCCTAACACAGCTCTGACCCGTCGAGGCATGCACTCAACAAGAACTCTGAAGGTGTCCTGGTATCTGGCACCAGGATTTTAGCGGTTGATCTTTTAAATCCTCTGAAAGTGCGAGATGGGGCCTCTGGTGATCGGAATTATTGTGCCAGCATATCCTATGCTGACTTGATCGTTTGAAGGCCAAGTCAACTCCTAGAACTCTTGGTCACGTTCCTTAAACCATTCCTTATCCAATTGTTTTCATTATTTCAAGAATGTCTCTCGGGTCAAATTTGCAGTGTGCCAGGCCGCATTCTAATGCTAAGAGTCTTCTGCCAATCAAGTCAAATCGTTTCCTGCAATTCCGGGAATAACCAAGATTACGGAAAATGAAACCTGTATGAAATTATGTAAGAAAAGAAGAAGTTTCATTGGTTAGTATACTTTTTGTTTATTAGGAAAACGCACCAATTGCGACACAATTTCTCAAACCGAACAGCTTCCCAAAAATCTCGGAAAGGGCGAAGAACATTTTCAAGTTTTGATGCAACATTTATTTCAGGAGCGTCCTTCTACCATTTTAAGGACATAATAAGATACTTAAACAGGAACAGTTCAATTAAAGATTTGTCTGCAATTGTCTTCTTATTTTTTTGTATTCGAAATGTATATGAAAGCAAATTCTCACATTTCTCACTAGTGGACTAAACAGATAAAAGATCGATTTTTGTAAATTCATTTTTCTGTCTGCTTGTAAATCCGTATGTGGTTGGTTTTTGACACCCTGTTGAAAGGAGGATGAAATATTGGAGCTGCCGCATGCGCTGCAGATATGCCTGTTTCAGCATGTTCTGCATGCCAAACCCTCAGCCAGAGACCTCGATCAATGATTCCCTGACAAATCTCTCCTGGATTTGGAATTACATCTGATAAACGGTTGAAGGTCCTTGGCCAGTCCTGGACCAGACAGTGACCTATCTACATTGTATGAGCTACTGGACTTTACAGTACATCTCCATTATGCACACCACATGCTTTCATTAAAGTAGATTGAATTGCAGATAGAAATAAATAAAAGGAAAATATAGTAACTAGTAACACCTGCACTTGGTTCAAAACTGCAATTGCAATCTGACTTTCAATCAATTGCAAGGCTACCAAACATTTATAACAGGCTTTATTATTCATTTTTGTGTAAACAATAAAAAAAAATAATAGTTTCCCTGTTTGAATAAGCAGCGTGAGACAAACAAACAAGTTCTTTAAGAATACAAGATGAATGAGGAATGTGTATTAATTTACAGTAAGATGGCATATATATACTAAATCATCTAATCAAACAGCCAAACCAAGGAAACCCCTCAAAATTATTGGTTTCCTTTAGGCAACCGTGAGGTCTCTTCTTTGGATAACGCTTGACAAATGCTCATCTTTGAGCTGTTAATAATTAAGATACCAAAAAGGAAACAGAAGTGTTGAGGAACTTCAGGTCAGAGAGAGCCACATCACTCACTCACCTAACACCTTGAATGCTGTCTTTCCCCATGGCTGGGACCCATCAACGCTTAATAATACTGCATGCAGAGTAAAAAGAAATCACCTCTCTTTAAAGCTAAAAACAACCTTTTTTGAGGATGTGAGAAAAACATCTCCATACCTGGAATATTTTATTGTGCCCTGATATCTCACAATATATCAATCAGTTTTATGCGGGCACCGACTGTCTCTTGCTGTTTGCGCACCCAATATTACTTGTCATTTGCACTTTCTGGTGAAGTAAGCTGAAATGACCAGTGCCCTGGTGAGATAGACAGGAAGTGACTAAAAGCAGACGTCAAACATTATATGCTACATTTTATTCAGGTTATGGTAACCTACATGTCATTATCCTATTGAATATGCCAAGTAACCTGATACCTTTGACTGTTCTAGACCTAAACAAAGAATATTTATGTAAAAAAGCATAATGCATTAAGTGTACCGTATATGCAGGGGAAAATCACAATGTTTTTAGCCATATCGTTGAATGTAAAAATAGAAAAGGCATGTCAGATTTGTACAGAGACTGACACACTGGGATGCATTGCGGTGTGTGTGTAGCTGTCATGTACAAACTTATTCCTCATTCTTGCATACATGTTAAGTGACTACAATGAGCAATGGAACCGTAACCTTTCCAGAAGACAACTACCTTGTGGATTTAGTTAGAACATACATCTCTTTCACATTGCAATGTGCGAAGCCCTTAGGTTCTACAGAAATGCAGTGGGTCTTGGTGATCAGGTTCATTATCACATCAAAAATGAATCAGAAAAGGATATTATGCAATGTGTACCAATCTGGATGAAGCAAAGTATAAGGAACAAAAGAGGCATTCAATGTATCAACCAATTTGTCAAAAGGGTAGCGACAACAAAATGAATCCTGTTTTCCAGAGTTCTCCTCATGACATTGCAGTTGCACGAGCATAAAAACAGAGTGGCTGCCAGCCTTTCTCCAAAGTTTCAAGGTGAGACGTGATGCTTTGTATCAGCGCAAAATTGTTGCCAAGGGAACAGAAATACTTGACTGTTGATAGAGAATGTCATGCAATCAAGAGTGAGCTGAAGGCGCTGAGGCATACTCTTGCAGGGCGGAACCTCCGCCTTCTCTCTGAGCAGGCATACGGGAAACCTGGCAATCGATCTACTAGCAATTTGTATCGGATTGGCTATGTCTAAAATGGTATCTCTGTTGTTGACTATGTCTATGTATGTCCACAGATGGAATTCCTCATGCGGCACAAAATGGGCTGGTCTATACAGTGGATCTGTACTCTCAGTGATGCAGCCATAACTTCTATATTGTCAGCTGTAAACTTACGGTAGCTATGCATTGATGGTCATCATCAATAGTGGAAATGGCTTTGTGCAAGACAATTCATTCCATCAAAATGGGAAGGACAAATGTTGGCCACTGTTAAGACACCTTTTTTGCTTACTATCCCATCAAAATGTTGGCACACTAGTCTCAAGAATTGCATAACGTATCTTTAAATAGATTATCTTGTGTTTTAACTGAATAAACCAAAGGTAAACTAATATAAGACATGTAACTTGTACATATTATGATAATTGTTTATTAATATCAAGTATCTCAATTTGATCCCGAATGCCTTGCCTCCATTACCTACCAATTAACATCCCGATGGCTGTTGTTATTCCGATGACTTTTTCCTCTAACTTAAACTGCACTCACCTTGTGCATTTTCTTCACTTAGATATAATCTAAAACACATTACTTTGTACCTTCAAACTTAAAAGATTGTATTCATCAAATGTCTTTTGATGTGTGACAAAAAGTATTTCAAATGTTTTCAATACATTCTAGTATTTTTCAAAAGGCCAATTAAATCACTTGATCTAATTTAAACTTTGTTATTGTTTACGGTTTACTACTAGTGGAAACCCCTAATAGGCAGGAGGCCAATTAACATTTTACTCTCCACTGGTATACCGAATGCTTGCCAATCCACCTGTACATAATCTGATAAAAGTTTAGGTTATGCATCATCAAAAGTGAATATTCTGACCTCAAATTAGTTTATAATGCATGTTGAGAATGACAAACCGCAGAAGTAAGTAACATGTTTCACACCTCAGAGAAGATAAGCCTACTTCAATTTGTTTTGTTTTTAAAACCATATGTTAACTAACAGTCAGTTGTGGATAGATTTTCTTTAATATGAGACATTTAATTAAACCATGCAATCAGATATAAAAAGTCACATTAGAGAAAAGTAGAATTTTAGAGTTTGCTGTTTCCAACATGCAACTGATTTAGTCTATAAAGTGCATTTCCATTAATGTACCACTTGCTGCATTTAAAGCCAATTAAAAAGATTTTCTTTTTCTTCTGATAAAAGGGATGGCATCAAAAGAAGCAAAAGTCATGGAGGGCAAAGCAATCATGTTTATTAGAAACTTCACCATCTATTCATCTCAGGTTGAGCTGTATAACCATTGATAATGTTTTCAATTTATACAGAGTGTTTCAGATATATTAAATGGACAGAGGCAGAAAGTCTTTGAATATACAAGGTTTTAAAACACTAAATGAGTCATCGAAGTCTTACAATGATCGGTTAAAGAAATAATTGTACGGCAATGTTTCAGCAAGAAAAAAGGCGTGTATGGAATATCAGTATGAAATATTCTGTTCATAACACTTAAGGAATGAGAGAACAATGTTGATGAAAAATGGATGTTGTAGTAAAACGTTTTTTGTTACTTTTATTAATTTCAAAGTTGCAATGACATTATTATAATGGAACATGATTATTCCAGAAAATGGATCAGCCAAAATCAGCTTTTGAAGACATACATTGGCTCAATGTGTGCTCAGGTTACATCCAAGCTGTTAAAGTGCTTTTCTTTTTTTCCCCTCTCTCTCACCAGAGCAAGTTTCTGCAGTGGCCTCAAATTTTTCCCATCTCAGAGTATGCGCTGTCTTTTGTTGTTGAAGTAAACACCTTTTGTACCTTAAACACTCTGCACATGGTGAGAGTTCAGAGTGAATTCTTTAGTTCTTCAAGATAAGATGTGGATTTCATGAACTCCCAGCACGAACCAGACCTTGAGCCTGTAATCTTACAGTATATGACTCTCTCCCTTGCTGATCGCACGGGGAGACTGGGAGAAATATCAATTGAGACATGCTATAAAGAGAACGAAGTGCAACAGTGTGTCTCTGTGCCCCCTTCAAACCCGACCTCAACTAATTAATGTCCTAACTAAAACGTACATTTGATGTTTTAAAGTTCTGAAAGATAGATTGGAGTAAGAATTTTCAAACCTCGTAGTTATATTCACAGGCCATTCCTGTAAGGTTTATGAGATGAACTGTGTGGCCCACTACTGCACTTCAAACAACTAGATTAAATAATTCTAAGCCCTTTGACTTTGCCTAAAAAAAAGTGAGAAACTGAAACAGCTTCTCATGTAATGTTTAGACATGGCGTTTATCTTGACCTTGACCTTGACCTTTAGTGATACTACTTTCTATAACCCTTTGCAATACGATCTCTATGATCTGGTCATAGTAACATCCCCAAAACACCTGCTGGCTTATCCAGTGATTTTGATCCATGGAGCAACACATGTATTGTTTTCTTTATACTCAACACGTTCAGATTTAGCGTTGAAAATGGTAAATTGGTGTGAATACATTGTATAACTACACGATTAATGCACACTACCGTGGTTCCTATAATGAGCTCCTATGATAAACCACCTACTTATGTGTTACTTTTCTTAACTCACTGCCATTAATGTAAAGCACCATTAAGTAGACCGGATGCTCGTAATTTTCTGAACTTGCCAAGATACATATTGACAAAGTGCAAAGTTGGTGTATTTTTGTTGCCGTTGAGGTTTCCCTCGGCTCATTGCACAGTTATATTTATTTATATATTAACTTGGTCTGTTGCAGTGGTTAAACTAATATTCATAGTGCAAAATCAACACAATCAAATATTTATTACGATCTTTCACTGTTTGTGCCAATTCATCTCCATAATCAGTTCAACTGACATTAGTATTCCATTTCACATTCACTTTTGCTTCGGCAATTGACTGACTACTGTATATTTTGGAAGTTATTTACTTGATCAACAAGAATGACATGTCATGAAGGGTGAGAAATCACCACCCGTTATTAACAGCATGCCTGTATTTTACCAGAATGAGGCGACACACGCTTACACTCAAGCCTTGATTGTATATAGCGGACAAAAGAAGCAACTTCAACAGCTTGATCCACATTTGGTGCTGCAGAACAGTAGCAATTGAATACTGAAAGATGGGTGCCAGGGGAAATTAATGAGGTGTTACAGCCTTGGGGATCTATCATTGCTCTGGTAATAATGATGGTGGCGGAAAATAAAAATGTGCCATGGGCCAAAACATGGCAGAGCGGGCCCAGAATTATCCATTGAAGTTGCTGAGCGACTGAAGGCCCTCGGGTTGGCTCCACCTCTATGAGCAATTTCACACTTTGCCTCTTCCTGTGTACACACTAGGCAGCACGGCGCAAAGAGCAACAACAGCTGTTTGACCTGAAGCACCGTTGGCCAACTGGGGATTCAAGGAGAAAGGACTGTCAATGCAACGCAGTATGTGGTCGGCCGCATTGTAAGTTATGGAAGACTTTGCATTCCCAGATCCTCAGTAATACCACGAGTTCTCTCTTCTGCATACAACTGCTCTCCTTGCTCATCCTTGTTCTAGATATAAGTCAATTCTGTGTTGTATGTGAGAACCTTCCACTGGAATGAGGATGAGGATAAGGGTTGCCACGTAAATATTATTTGGAAACGTTTGTGTCTACTTTATCAGGGCATAAATGGTGTGCTTTACATACGTATACATATATATATTTATAGGTGTGATATATTTAGATTTTATTATAGATCTTTGTATTTCTTATTACGTTGTTGAGAGTAAATCATTTTTAAAACACCGGGTTTGTACATTCACCACTCTATCCCCGAACATTGTGGTTCAAGCTTTTTTTGTCAGTCACCTACTTGCCCTCCCAGGCAGAGCAAAGTGGCTCTAACGTTGGCTCAAATTGTAATTTAGCCTACCCACCTGCACCGATAACATGCTCTATCAGAGAGTGGGCCTGGGGAGGGATCAGGGTCGTTCTGTCCCTAGCGCTTTGCTCAGGTAGGACCCTCTGTCACTGCCACGACTCCCCTGTTAGCCAGCATCCTCTCAGTACCTTCACCTTGGTAGCCTCTATTCCATAGAGCCACTGAACCTTAACACTCATCTATTCTACACCATAAAACCACAGCAGGGAACCTTGGCATTCACCTACATCCACCAATGCAAACGTCTTCAGTTACCCCTAAGCATCCCTTGTCACACTCTCAAGCACAACTTGTTATCTGGTATTGGACCTTATTTCACTTATTGTTGACATGTCTGAGTCTTCATGCAGTTCGATTCAATAGAGCCACTTTGACAAGAATCTTTTTCAGTAGAGAGGCCGAACTTCTTTGATTTTCTGACTTGACCTCAATATCAGCATGTTTGTCCGGCAAAATATATTTTAGGACCTATTTTTTGTGTGGTGGTAGATGCGTGGAGAAGCTATAATGTTTGTAATTACATTTTATTTAGAAATCTATGGAAATCATTGTTTCTTACACTTGGTTATGTTATAATTTGGAATAATCACATCTTCTAAACTACTGTCTGCAGCTACCAGGAACTGCGGTTAATTTAGATTGTAATTGTAAGCTTCTGCAATGGACATTCTTACAGAGACCGAGACAATTGGGTTCTAACTCAATAACCAAACTGACACCTCTTTCCTTTCTATACAGCTATGATGTTTTTCCTTTTAATCATGACTAACAGCATCATGACTTTGATCCCGTTGTACAGTGTCCTTGAGTTACTTTAAAGACGTTTAAAAATGTATTATTATTATTACTAGGACTTGGTTGTATTGTTCCTATGTATGGGTGTATTCATCTAGATTTTGCATATATTCTTGTTTTGTCAGGTAGTTACACTGAAAGTCACATTTAATTTTTCTAAATGGTCTATCGGGCGAAGATTAAAACAATATACAATACATGAAACAATACTCTGAGGTACAAATGAGTAGGCACGCAGATATAATTAATGATATGAATCAATCTATGCTCTATTCTCTATATTCTGTAAGAAGATTATGCAAAACATTCTCAAAATGACCAACAAATACAACAGAAACATTTCTGGAGAAGGCTGCTTGATATTGTTAGTGGTAAATTATCTCCTCTCCAACCAGCGTCAACCTGTCTGTACGAACGGAGATATGTCAACATGAATACATGGGCCCCACAGGGTTGTCAGCTGTCACCGATATAATTTATGTGAACAGAGATTGTGTGAACACAGATTCAACAGCAATACTGAAACCTTCTGTATATAATTACATTAGTGGTATTGCTCGAGCTGGCCTACTAATACGGGATGATGTTTCAGGTGCGTGTTGAGGCATGGTGTGAGAGATAATGGACTAAAAAGGTCGTTTGTACTAAGCAGGGCTTCTTAATACAATCTGTACTCTTAGAAGTACAATACGTAGAAAATGTAGCTAGCTATGAAAAATGTTGGCAAGCTTTTGAAAACTATCTGACCTTGTCTTGCTTTACTTCCAAAATATTAGATTTAGCTCTTCGACAGTGAGCTTATAACGATGGGCATACAAATTCTATTTACTACAAATGCCTGCTTTAGACTGTCTCTATGTCTCTGAAAGTATGAGTTGTGTCTGTTTATTGCTTTATCTCTGAATTTATTGTTGAAGTTGCCTTGAACCAATGTTTTTCTGTCTACGGGAAACCACTGACAATTTCCAAAACATTATTTTGTAAGCGCACAGTTTCAGTAAGTTTGGTAATTTGCACAAAGGTCATTAATATAGGGCTATAAATGCCATCTAAAACCTTCTTAATTAGCAATACAATAAAATAAGAGTCTGGTGTTTTATCCATCACGCATTATGTTGCTGTGATTAGCTGTTATATAAATGAACAATCCAAGATATGTAAAACATGAATGGCAGAAAATTTAGTTTTTTTTGTTTAATGGATAGGGACTTTTTCCGAACAGAGAAGTCATCAGCTGATCCCATTCAGCTAAGGTTTGTGAAGTATTGACTCTTTGGAAGACTGTTTAACTGCGGGTATTCACACCATTTATTCAGCTGGTTTTCTACTGACAGACGCAAACTGGATCTCAGTGTTGCCCTTGATTATGTTTGTCAGGACAGCGGCTTGTTTGCTGAGCACTGAGGAGTGAGATTGGAGGGTTTGTGAATGGCTTCCCAAGATAGACAGCTGGATAGCTACGCTGATTGCTGCTTCCTCCATCATGATTTGAAATGTACTATTGCAAAAGAAGCATTGGCAGTCTCCGCCCATTGCATGGGCTGTGATCATCGTGGTGAAATGCTATCAAGGCATTATCAAGGCAGTATCTACCTCCCATCACTATGCCAACGCTTTGCAGCCTCTCTCACTGATACAAAAGCCAGCTGAACTGATCTCCATGGAAATCAAGATGCTGCAACCTGCCTGACTCATCCACTGACAGAAGGGCTTTTAAGATGGGACCGCTGAAAGTATTTTTCCTTAGTGGTCTTGATAAGAACTATGGCATAAAGCTTCTGTGTGGAATCAGGTGCAAACCGTGTTGCTCATGGAATTGGGGTAACAAATTGTCTCCCTTGTCATCAGGCTCTCCGTTCCTGCTGCTCTCATCAAAATTCTTTTGAATGCTTCGTTGCCATGGCACCCTGAAAAATGTACTGCTGAGACTTTTTCTATCAGATAGGGATCCTGACTTCTCCTTTCTGTCTGCCCTCTTCAGAAACAAAGATAATTTGAATCACTTGGGGAAATTTTTGTGAAACGGTTGTGAGAAGAAACGATAACAAACAGAGCAGTGAAAGTGACAAATGTAAGCAGTCAAATGCCTTCTATCTGAGGTATAGTTAGAATTAGAGGTGGAGTTTCTGAAATTAATTATACATGATATCCTGTTATTACTTCCTAACATATAAATAAAATCAACCCCTGTTTGTATTTTGTAAATGACCACCTGGTGTCACTGTGTGTCAAAACTAATAGCCTGTGGTTAAACAGACAAATACTGACAAAATGATTATGGCATACTAATTTATTTACATTTCAAGTCAATTATGATTTGCAATTGACATTAAAAGTTTGGCCCTGCGATGGATTGGCATTCTGTCCAGGGTGTACCAAACCTCTTGCCTGAAGTTGGCTGGGATAGGCTCCAGCCCCCCCGTGACCCTGCATAGGATAAGCAGTTCTGATAATGGATGGATGAATGGATTAAAAGTTGTGATTGTATGCAGTGCCCCTCTCTTAACTACGACTAATCATGACTCAGGATTGAAAATTACAGGCGACCCATAATACAGGAGTGTCATTTAGAAAGTCAATAGAATGTCATCCACTGTTGAAATAGCAAATAAGATATTCCTGATTCCTTTTTTCAAAGGTCCTACATAAGGATGTATCTATCTTTCATGATTTATGAAAAACAAAGGAGACGTTTTATCTCTTTCCCCATAGTCATATATGAACAAAAGGAATATCCTGACCCAAGGTCATTGTTGCTCTGTCAGGGCTTAAATTTTTAGAGGGTCCAAAAAAATTCTTATCCTGCTAAAAATCTGGGACAGGGAAGTCACTTGTACGTGGGTTGGCGTAAGAAGCTATGCTGAGAGGAACATCTTGTCTGATAAAAAAGCATGTTCAGTGGGTTATTCAACAATGTTCTCGCAGAGAAAAACAAATACAGAAGATTAACACTACACGACCCCACATTCACCGTTACAAAGTGTTTATTCAGAGAACGATGCACTTTTGCGGTTATCTTAAAGGAACTAATTACAAGTCAAACCACAAACACAGTGGAACATACGTGGGAACAGGGACTGATGGAGCATCACTTGAGTTGACATTTGAGAGCAGCCATGGAAAAAGAATTGGGCATTTCAGTGTTAATGGAAATTGATCTGAGCCATTTGTTCTAACTGCCGAGATAGGAACAATGTGTCAAAAGTTGCATTTTGGGAAAGACCAATATCAAGCCTGTGTGCACCTGAAACTGGATTGGGTAACATTAACCACTAATATGTTCCAGATCATTAGGCATATCCTCTTAGAACATTAGATGCTGGGTAGTATGTTCCATTTTTGAGCCCAAAGTCCCCTCTTTTATGATCTGTACTTCAGAAAATTGCAAGTTTTCTTACTAGACTGGGTGGATAGCACTGACCTGATCTGCTATTATGCCTGCAAAGATCAGTGTGCAGTAATTTAATACTGTTGGTGAGTGAGGGCAGTTCAGATGGACAATCTCTCCATATCAGACTAATCAATCACTTTTACAGTGCATTACTATGAGAAAGAGCTTGGCATCACGGAGCACTGCCTGACATAAATATAGAATAGGCTTCCTTTCACTGCTCCTTCAATTTTCATAAAAATTCAGGGCATGACCCAATGCGTTCATCAACTGCATTAACATTCACTTTTTTTAAGAGTGCTTTACATTTGCTATGTACAAATGTACAAAAGCTTTACATTTGCTAACAAATCTGTAAATTCTGGTTGGCTTCTAAAATGGAAGTGAATGTTTTCCCACTGTTATTTGAATATTTGTACATTATACAAACAACGCTTCTTTGCATGAAAAGGTGCATATAACCATTTATTTTGCAGCTTTCCTAAATTTATATTCTCAATTGGGTTTTCAGCACAATCTATGAATCCATCCCCTGGATCCATCCACTGGAAAATACAATTTCTTTAGATAGAAGGTATCATACTATCATACTGCACAGATGGTGCTAAAATACAGAACACTATTCCTTTACTCCTTTTTTACAAAAACTTGCAAAAAGACCTACTTCATCCCATAAAGACCAAGGCCTAGTTCTAGACTAAATCTTACGGTCAATGGAAATTCTACATTGGAAATGGGTTTTAGTCTAGGATTTGGTTTAATCCCTATAAGTAATGGGTGAAGGAATATGTAATATTGTATGTCCATGCATATGTAAGCAATCTATTATTCAGCACAGACCACAAACGTCATTTTACACATTAATATTAACTTTATTTAAATCCAAGGGGTTTTTGTTACCCCTTTCTTTTAAAATGGACAATTTATCCAGGTATTTCACATGAAAAAAAATCAACTGTACAATGTAATTAATCTTTTTGTAGTAGGTCTAAAGAGAAAGATGTCACGGGTATGACTTTGTGCAGGCACACTTTTTGGTGTCCGTTCAGCTCCGTCCCTAGAATATAACTTGAATTTTAGCATCTTGATTATAGTATGCTCAAATCCCTCAGCAATAGCATCTGGAGCAAAGCATACCTATCATTACATGGATGAATTGATGGGAAGACGGTGTCACAAACATTGTGTTGTGGGTCCGCTCGAGAAAGATTTTACTCAATATGTTCTTCTAATTAATTTAGTAGGCTACTACTTTGTTGAGCCATATCGGGAATGTAATAATATCGTGTTACCTTTCTCTATCCCCAATCTATTTTAAACATTTGGTTTAACACAAGTATTTATTAGATTCAATCGTGATCCTCCTATTACGCAGGTGCCATGATGCAGTAGAGACATAATCGCGATCTTCCGAGCAGTGTGACGGAGCCCTATTCTCCATCCACCCCATAGTGAACGACCGCATTGTCTTCGAGGAGCGGTCGGGGTATTTTATGATAACCAAAGCCAGTTGCTTGCATGTGTGTAGAGATTTTAAGAGGGACAAACACTCAATCTGTATATGCGTGGGTGGGATTCCTCCGTACGCCTTGGAAAAAGGGAAGTTAGGAAAACAAACCATGGGCAACGATCAGAACATTCAAGAGTGTACTGTTGTTAAATAGGAAATACCTCTACAACCAAAGGTAATGGTCGAATTGTTTAAACGTAAACGTTGTAGTCGGCATTGGCGATCTTCTGCGGAACCACTTCGATAACTCGAAAAATACTGCAAACAGAGATAACTTGAACCAGCGACCTATGCGTCGATTTCATTGGCTTTGCGGCTCTAGATGAACACCATCCTTCTCATAATTTCAAAGGATCCTTAATTGCATCAAATGTGGACTGACTAGACCATCATTTATTTAGAGCTTGCCATGATGCCATCCTGTGAACTGATTAAACAGATGTGGCTGTTTTAGCCCCCAAATAACTCGGACGCTATCCTGGGACTTCAGGTTACCAGCAGTGGATTTGGGATTTTGTTTTCCTTGAACATCTGCGGTAACGTCCGTTTTTGTTCTCACTTGGATTGTATTGGGATTAAGGTGGGGTTTCAACTCGATACAGATAGCCTGGAAGATATTTCATCGATTACAGTTTTACTTTTGCGCAATTGCCTTCCATGTGCATTGCATTTTTTTTATATGGTTTGATACCATACCAAACAAATTGAGGAAGGTTTCGAATAAATTGTCTAGCCCTGCTGGCATCTCTGTAAAATAGACAATGTCTCAACCGTTGGAATCAGGCTTAATAAGTAGCCTGCAAGATCTGATGTAGACTATTGTCTTTTTTTGCTTAGGTAAGTCAATCTTTTAAAACCCTCTGTGCTACACTTTTCAGTTCATGCACTTTTGTTATAGGTAGGCTAGTCTAACCTTCTGCAGTGTGCCCGGGTGCTGATGTGAATAACTTGTCACATCCAAACAGGCTATCAAAAGCATGGCAATTGTGATTATGTAGCTACGATGCACATATCTTTAGGCTTTTCATGCTAGCATGCTTTTTTTATGACATGATTAAATGTGAGGTATTTAAATTCAGATTTAAACTGATAATGTAAATTTG
>JAVQJS010131051.1:0-11693 GCA_036024795.1 Galaxias rostratus | reverse complement strand
GTTTCTCTCTCTGTTTCTCTCTCTCTCTCTCTCTCTCTCTCTCCCCCCCCTCTCTCCCTCTCCACCTCTTTCTCTCTGTTCTGAGATTGGGAGGGAAGTGTCTTTGGATAAAAGAGAATCAGAAAGTCATTATAGAGAATGGAGCAGTGTTGAATATCCTGTTGATTGAGAGGTATTTGTCTATATTATCCTCTGTAGGTGTGTCTATGTTAGGGGGTAATGTGTGTGAGATGTTCTGTTTGTTTTAGCTTAGGGTAAAGTGTGTTTTATGTTCTGTGTGTGTTGGAGGGTAATGTGTGTGAGATGTTCTGTGTGTGTTGAGGGGTAATGTGTGTGTTGTATCCTGTGCGTGTTGGTAATAATGTGTTTGTTACGTTCTTTGTGTGGGTGTTGGGGGGTAATGTGTCTTATGTTCTGTGTTTCTGTTAGGGGATAATGTGTTTGTTATTTTCTGTTTGTGTGTGTGTTTGGGAGTAATGTGTGTATATGTGTGTATGTAATGTGTGTATGTGTGTGTGTAATGTGTGTATGTGTGTGTATGTAATTAGTGTATGTGTGTATGTAATGTGTGTATATGTGTGTGTATATCCTGTGTATGTAATGAGTATATGTGTGTATGTAACGTGTGCATGTAATGAGTGTATGTGTGTATGTAATGTGTATATGTGTGTGTGTAATGTGTGTATATCCTGTGTATGTAATGTGTGTATGTAATGTGTGTATGTGTGTGTGTAATGTGTTTATGTGTGTATGTAATGTGTATATGTGTGTATGTAACGTGTGTATATCCTGTGGTGCTGCAGGGCTGGCAGGGGCGGCGGTGGACCTGGAGAAACGGAAGGAGGCCTTTGGGCAGAACCTCATCCCTCCCAAGAAGCCAAAGACCTTCCTGCAGCTGGTGTGGGAAGCTCTGCAGGATGTGACCCTCATCATCCTGGAGATAGCAGCCATCGTCTCACTGGGTCTCTCCTTCTACCAGCCGCCTGGGGAGGGCAGCGAGGGTATGCACACACACACACGCACACACACACACACACACACACACACACACACACACACACACACACACACTGTGTATCTTCTATAGAGAAGCAATGCTCAGTCCCATGGACAGAGACACACTGGTTGGTTTACAATTAAACAATGTGTGTGTGTGTGCGTATGCGTGTGCATGTGCGTGTGTGTATGTGTGTGTGTGTGTGTGTTTGTGTTTTCCAGGGTGTGGTAACGCAGCGGGAGGGGCAGAGGATGAGGGGGAGTCCGAGGCCGGTTGGATCGAGGGCGCTGCCATCTTGCTGTCGGTGGTGTGTGTGGTGCTGGTGACCGCCTTCAATGACTGGTCCAAGGAGAAGCAGTTCCGAGGGCTCCAGAGCCGCATCGAACAGGAGCAGAAGTTCCAGGTGGTGAGGGCAGGAACCGTCATCCAGCTGCCAGTGGCCGACCTCGTGGTGGGAGACATCGCACAGATCAAATACGGTGAGGTCACCATGGGCTAGGGTCAGATACAATGAGGTCACCATGGGCTAGGGTCAAATACGGTGAGGTCACCATGGGCTAGGGTCGGATACGGTGAGGTCACGATAGGTTAGGGTCACATACGGTGTGGTCACAATGGGCTAGGGTCACATACGGTGAGGTCACCATGGGCTAGGGTCACATACGGTAAGGTCACCATGGGCTAGGGTCGGATACGGTGAGGTCACCATGGGCTAGGGTCAGAAAGAACACCATGGGCTAAGGTCAAGAAAGTCACCATGGGTTAGGGTCAGATACGGAAAGGTCACCATGGGCTAGGGTCAGATACAGAAAGGTCACTATGGGCTAGGGCTTAGATACAGTAAGGGCTAGGGTCATGGTTGCTAAGGGGTAGGGTCACTTGGGTTACGGTCACTATGGAGAAGGATCACAGGGGTTTGGGTTACTATGGGAAAAGCACTAGGGTTAATGATAGTATGGGATAAGGTCACTATTAATTGTCCATTTAGTCTGCACCTATTTTACTGCCTATAGACACTCATATAACATCCTGTCATATTGTAAAGTACTTTAAATTCAAATGGTATTGAATGTTCTAGGTTGAGATATGGATCATATCTCAATGCATATAACTAGACAGAAGGCCAGCTCCTGTATCTGATGCCAGAGACGATACAAAGTGTGGAGTAATCCTTTATAACCTTCTTATTCTTTCTTCTCTCCAAGTCAACTTCCTGCTTCTTCTTCTTTGGTGGTGCCAGCTGTGTTCTTCTGTGGTTACATAATGGTCCTCCCTCCCTGTCTTCCTCTGTGCTGGTGCTATCAGTGTTCCTCTGTGGTTACATAATGGTCCTCCCTCCCTGTCTTCCTCTGTGGTGGTGCTATCAGTGTTCCTCTGTGGTTTCATAATGGTCCTCCCTCCCTGTCTTCTTCTGTGGTGTCTCAGGTGACCTCCTCCCTGCGGATGGCATCCTGATCCAGGGGAACGACCTGAAGATTGACGAGAGTTCTCTGACCGGAGAGTCAGACCACGTTAAGAAGGATGCCGACAAAGACCCCATGCTGCTCTCCGGTCTGTATCCCCTGACCTCTGACCCCTGACCCCTAACCCCATGCTGCTCTCCGGTCTTTATCCCCTGACCCCTGACCCCTGACCCCTAACCCCTAACACCATGTTGCTCTCCGGTCTGTATGCAGTGACATCTGACCCCTGACCCCTAACCCTAACCCTAACCCTAACCCCTAACCCCATGATGCTCTCCGGTCTGTATCCTCTGACCCCTTCCCCTTGATTCCTAACCCTAACCTCTAACCCCATGCTGTTCTCCGGTCTGTTACCCCTAATCTCTGACCCCTATCTCCTAACCCCTAACTCATAACCCCCAATCTCAACCCCTAACCCCATGCTGCTATCCGGTCAGTATCCCCTAACACCTGAGCCCTGACTCCTAACCCCTGACTCCTGACCCCTAACCCCATGCTACTCTCTGGTCTGTATCCCCTAACCCCTGACCCCTAACCCTAACCCCTGAACCCTAACCCTGAACCCATGTTGCTCTCTGGTCTGTGTCTCCAAACCCTAACCCATGACCCCTAACCTCTTAATCGAGGCTACTCTCTGGTCTGAATCCCTTATTAACAGTCATCCACCAGACAGTGGGTTAGGGTCAGATTTAGGGTTTGTAATAACTCCGTTGCCTGGTTACGTGTTGCCAGGCACCCACGTGATGGAGGGCTCGGGGAGGATGCTGGTGACGGCCGTGGGGGTGAACTCCCAGACGGGGATCATCTTCACCCTGCTGGGGGCCGGAGGAGAGGGAGAGGAGGAGAAGAAGGAGAAGAAAGGTACGTCCCCGCGATGCCTCAGAAACACTGGGAAACACGCCACACCAATGGACACCCAGCATAGCCTCATGTCTGACTCTAACACACCAATGGAAACGCAGCACAGCCTCAAGACTGACTCTAACACACCAATAGACATGCAGCACAACAGATGTGACAACAAAAAAACATGGAATGGATTTTAGTTAAACTGGAGTGGATTATGAAGTTTAACTATATAACTAAATTGTCTGAAACTTAGGCTTTTCCACATCTTAGCCCGCACTAACATGCCCTCTGAGAACTGACTGTTTGTTTGCAAGAGCAAGGAGGACCGAGATAGTTGGAGAGGTGGTTAGGTTTTTGTCCTGCCAGCATTTGCAGTCAGAAATAAATAGACTAAGCCGAAGACACACGAGAAATATTAATACCCCCGTAATTAGTCAAATATTTGCATGAAAGCTAATCTTATCTGAAAGTGATCTGATGGATAATGGCTGGGCAAGTACCTAGCTCTGTTTTGTTTTGTTTTTAACTGGCGAGCTAGTATCACATATGATCCCTGCTCTCGATGTGAGACGCCACCAGCCATGCAACTCAGCTGAACCTCTGACAAAGCTGTGGCTGATGAGATTCTCTTTGGATGCTTAGGAAAGATCTTACCACATGACCTCAGTCACGTGTGTGTGCATACCTCCACGGTGCCACGCATGGTGAGACAGCCACGTCTTAGTGGTGATACAGGGGTCCATACAGGAGTCCATACAGGGGTCCATCTTTGATGAACGGTTTCAGTGGAGTCGCTTAAGGAGCGCTTCATTCTCTCCTGATGTAAGGAAGTGTGTGTGTGTGTGTGTGTGTGTGTGTGTGTGTGTGTGTGTGTGTGTGTCTGTGAGTGTCTGTGAGTGTGTGTGTGTTTGTGTGTATGTGTGGGTGCGTGTGTGTGTTGTTCAAGGGACCGGTTTGTTAAGAAAACATCGGCTCGTTGTTTGAATATTGACGGAGCACAGCTGATCAGCCTGCCCGAGCTGACGTCACTGTGAAACCTCAACGCAGGCTAACCTTAGCCAAACAGAAATGAGAGGATGTGTGTTGGGGAAAATCCCTCAAAGATTGTTTCGAAGTCTAACATTGACTCTCAAGCTAGAAGATTACATTCTGTAATGTGATTATGGTATAATGTTTTACCGTTCTCTATGTGAGCCGTTTGTATAGGTTTGTATTGTGTGTTATCTTGTGCTCTGTTAGCTATGGCTGCCTCCTCCTCCTCCTCCTCTTATTATTATTAAAGTGCCAAGGTGTTGTTCCCCTCCTGTCCACTAGGTGAACTCCATTCAGAACCAGATGCAGTCGAAGGGAGGCTACGAAGGAGAGGCCATGCCCGTCAACGTCCAGCTGCAGCTGGTGGATACCAAGGCAGGGTAGCATGAAGGCCCCTTATGGTGAGCAAACACACCTTTGCCATTTGAAAAGAACTACACACTATGACAGTAAATCAATCCACATCCATAATAAGGAAATACAAATACAACTAACAACTTGTGATGAAATATGGATCATTAAATCTGGTCTGAAATGCATTAGTAAAATACATTCTACTTATTTGGAAGCTCTCACTTTGGTTGTTGTTTAAGGACATTGGTTCCCAATCCAGTCCGAGAGCCATTTCAGGTATTGGCTCTTCCCCAGTGCCAGCACACCTGGCGCAATTAGTCATGGCCTTGCTGTAGGGGACTAATTACACCAGGTGTGCTGGACACTGAGAAGATGAAATGGCTGGAATGGCAGAGGGTGCTTGAGGACTGAATTGGGAACTGTGGTTTTTGAAACGGCTCTTATTGTGGAATACTAAAGGTCACGTCTTACAACGTCTACTTTTGCTGTCTTATCTTTGTACGTTACAGGTTCCTGTACATCGATGTTTTTCCATTTTGGTCTTCATCACATCTGCCTTCAGTTAGAATGTTAAGCTCCTCCGAAGTGCTGACCCCTTCTGTGACTGCATCTCCAAAACCCACTGGGCTCTGAAGAGGGAGAATGACGGGGAGTCGTCGCCCCCCGCCCTCCCATCCTCCCCGCTCCCCGGTCCCCCTGATCCCCACCTTTACCCCTTCCAGACCCCCCCCCCCCCCCCTCAAACCCCACCCTGAAACCAATCTCCAGCCAACCAGCAGCTCATGGACTATTTTTTGCAACCATCGGAATGAGGCTTTCATTCCTCTGTCGCTCCACCTGTCTGTCCACCTGCCTGCCTGTCTGTCCACATGTCTGTCCATCTGTCTGTTTGTCCACCTGCCTGTCTATCTGTCCACCTGCCTGTCTATCTGTCCACCTGCTTGTCTATCCAACTGTCTGCATGTCTGTCCACCTGTCTGTCTGTTCACCTGCCTGCTAGTCTACCTGCCTGTCTGTCCACCTGTCTGTCCACTGGCCTGTCTATCTGTCCGCCTGCCTGTCTGTCCGCCTGCCTATCTGTCCGCCTGTCTGTCTGTCCACCTGCTTGTCTGTCTGTCCATCGGCCTGTCTGTCTGTCCACCCATGCCTATGGCTGCCAGAGCTTCTTTCTTCAGTGCTTCAATATCAGTCATGGTCACACTCCCTCGACACAGCCGGACGCCAGCACGCTCCTCCTCCTCATCATCATCATCATCACTTGGTTCTCTTAAGCCTCTTCATCCTCCATGCGATGTTGCCCATGAGGCGTTTTGCTTCTGTCGGTGTTGTCAACTCAAGGTTTCAAGGTCTGGTTCCTTCAAGTACAATGACTGTTAGACTATTGTTTTTATAGATTTTTAAAAAAAAAATAATTTCATCAGCCAACATGTGTTTTGTTATGTTAATTCTGGCTTTTAAATTTCTTTTATTTGTTTTTTTATCGGGGTCTTTGTTAAATGTTGGTGTTCAGATTGTTGGCAGACCACATGCATGTGAAGAGAGGCTCTCTACAGCCCCTTAGATGCCAAATGTCTGGAGCTCCTACAGAACGATGGACACGTCTCTTACTGAGTGTGTCTATCTCTGCAAACTCTCTGAGGAAATGGGATTGTTACCTTGAGGCTATTGTTTACACCAAAACCTCTCTCTCAGTCCCTCTTTGTTGAACTCATTCTTTGCTGTTGTTGTTGTTGTTGAACTTGTGTTATTCACAACAACATTATCAGATGTTGACATGACACGTGGCTTTAATTTTTTTTTCCTCCTCTTTTCACTTCCTTTGTTCTGCTGTAAATGGGGAACTGGGGTGATTGTGGTGGGCCTGGGCTAGGGTTCGTTTGATTTATAACTCAGTCTAAGTGAAGCGCTCGGAGCCAGGTATTGGTGCGGCGAACCGTTCCGGGGTGGTCTCTGTTTATCTGCCATTCCCCCCCCCCCACCACCACCACGTCTCTCTACTGCTGTAACAGCTCCACCAGCGTGACAGTCGTATACTTCTGAATGCATTTGTGAAGGGAGACGGAAATGTCTTCTCTTTTGTTCTGGCCAACCATCACGGCTGTTATCCTAGGGGCTCCTGTGAGGCTATGCCAGAGAACCCGGAGACGCCGCTGTGATGCGTGCAAACGGACGTGTGTTTCCACTGTCAACACGAAGAGTGTGGCGTCAGAGCTCATCTCCCATACATTTTGCTCAGGTTCAGATGCATATCATCGATACGTACATAAATTTGCACTGTTTTCCTTTATCCGGGCCTCCTCGTTTCCCCTGTAGGACGTCGTCAACGGTTTTGGGGGCTCACTCCGACTGTGGGACGACCAAGCTAATTGTAGCATTTTAATAAAAAGACGTGTTTCGAGGAGTTGTAGAGCGATCTTACATTTCATTGTCGACGCCATTGTGTAACACTGTGTGATCATGCTCTACGTTGCTACTGAAGAGAAATCTCATTTCAAATCTTTCTAAATTCTGACTTTAGTAAAGTAAAACACGTCGCCTCTTTCAGACTGCGTTCTCCCCTACCTCCATTGGAAGTATATTAATGACCAATATTGTTCTGATATAAAGCCACTGGCTGCCATAGAAGTGAACAGTATGCGTCTTTGTGGACTTAAAAACAGTTAGAAATGCTTTGTTTGTGAATACTGTTGTCCCTGTGTGCCACAGTCTGAATATTTTTATTTATTATCTCTCTTCTTCTATTTCTTATTTTGTACCATAAAATATTTCCCTCGATTTATTAGAATTGGGGGAAAAAATTATTTCTTTATGTTAAATAATTAAGTGTCTATATTTATTCACCATGAGGAAATAAACAAGAACGGGGTTTGAAGAGATGTGCCCTTTGATACGGAGATATTTTTCAATGTTTGTGACAACGGAGAAGCACAAGAAAGGGTACGTCGTAAGATGGCCGAGGAGAACGTCAAAGCCAAAGTGAGGTTGAGAACCGGTGTTTGTAAACGCATGCTTTCATTGACCATGCAAATGCCTCAGATCTATGTCAACGTCAGAACACCTCACTCCGCTCAGTGTGTACATTAGTTTCGGTTTTCTGGTCGTTTGACCAATCAGAGTGGGGGGGGTTTACGTCATCTTTCCCCATCCAGTGTCGGCTTGTAGATGACAGTGTCTTCAGAAATAAATATTTTTTTTCCATGTTATTGGATTGCGTGACTGAAGTCATTTGGATGAGTAATGTCCATTACACTAACATCTATTTAGACTGCACTGGCCAGTGGCATGAAGGAATAGTTACGAGAAAAAAAACGTAATTGTTTTATCGTGGAGACCCATTGTATAAGCTTAAGAAATCAGGCAAAACTCCATGTAATCTATATGCATGTCTCCTTAACAGTACTGTAGACCTGCATAGCCCCTCCCTTACTTATCCTGTTCACGTCCACAGACTGATAAGACCTTTCAATGGAACCAGGAAGGAATACAGGTCTAGGTCATCTTGTTACCATAGCTACAAAGAAGGCAGTTTAACACCACTATTTCTACTTTTTGTTTTCGACATCAAAGCTCTGCAGGCTTTCAAAACGGTCCTAGTTCAATCCAAACATTTGGGCTATGTTCGGTAAATCGTCACTTGTATGAGTTTTTATGTTTTTATGCAAACTGGGGCATGTACACAACACATGATTAAAAAAAAGAGAAAAAACATTTATGCGGAATCCCACAGTTTTTAGGGCTTACTTTATCCAATGATGTTGTTGACTTACGACCTGCTGTCAGTGAACTGATTACACATGCAATTCACCGCTTTACAACTGACTTGTATCCAGCTGTACGTCTAAATGCAAAGAGGATGCGTTTGTTTAAACGGACCTGATGACGATGCAGTAAAAAAACGCAGTGTTTCAGAGACTCGCAGACTTATTCAGAAGGTCGCTGTGGCAATGTGTTAAAGCTAGCAAGGACATTGTGTACCCTGAACGCTATCGTCATCATTATCATCATCGATCGCCTTTCAGCACGCTCTAAATGAGCTACAGCACAATGGCTTCTTACTGGCTAGTGTGGACTAGTTACTGGTAGCGAAATCCCAGCAAAGGCATGCTTATGTAAGAAGATTACAGGCCGACCATCCTCAGACAGATCAAGAAAGAAACCCGCGGCACAACACCATGCCGTGACTGGGGCTGCGGAAATAGTGAACCTGTATTAACCAGCTGTGTAATTGTGCTGTGTCCTGCCTGCTCAATAAACCAGAAACAATAGAGAGAGATAAGTATGTAAAGTATTGTTTGGAATGCGACCTTCTATGATATTCTTATCTGGTTGGAACGAGACCTTGTACAAATGAGAACATGTCCCGGAGAGATTTAAGATATGTGGAGCAAAGAAATGGCTTCAGAATTAAATTAAATCCTTATCAGCTAATGATCTTATCTGTTAAAAGCTCGTTTCTCAAAGGGGCCTTCAGTCCGCAGCAGATCGTGGGATAATACGGCTGTTGGTTTCTCCTTGTCTTTCTCCACCCGACCCTGTCTCCTCATTGGTCCGTGAGAAGAAGTAGGATCCTTTACATTTTTTCTCTCCATCGTACGTCGTCGGAGAATTCTCCCTGCGGTTGCTAGGCTACGCGGTGGCCAGTGATGCGGGTGTTCCTGAATCGGCGGTGTGCCTTCCCACGAAGTGACACGTGAATGAGTTAGTGGAGAGGAAGCTGCCTGAATGAACGACGGGGCCGTGTGGGCAAGCGCTGCAGTAGTCCGCATGGGGGCGAGAGGAAGGGGGGCGTGAGGAGAATTCACAACGAAGCTTTATAGCAGTCAAGGCATGATGGCGGACTGGCCACTGCGATTTATTCGTATTAATTTATTCGTATTCGATTTATCGTATGCATTGTCATCTTTCAATGTACGGAAAAAGGGTGTGTGTGTGTGTGTGTGTGTGTGTGTGTGTGTGTGTCACAGCAGAAATACAAGAACAGAAGCTTAAATGGCTGAACCCAGATCAACAGCATCATGGGATATCAAAGGTGACAGACACACAGGTCCCTGACGGCCGTAGAGGTGGGGTTGTTTTCTACTCTTGTCCCTCTAAATCTAAATGTGTGTGTGTGTGTGTTTGTGTGTGTGTTTGTGTGAGTCAGTGGTAGATGGAAAGGAGGATCCTATGTGAGGAAAAACAGAAGATGGATGGATGAACATTGAGGTAGAGAGAGTAGAATCATAAATCTAACATTTTACCTTTTGCTTTAATTAATAACTGAGATCAACCATCAGACAGACATTTGATTATTTGCTTTTCATATTCAGGACCCTCTGTGTTTTAAAGTAATGTTTGTGGTGTTTGAGTTTGATAGGAAGAGTAATGTTTTGTGTTGAATATGAGTGATGTTTGCGGTGTTTAATAGGAGAATTCATGTTTGGACTGTAAATTAGTTAGCGTAATGTTTGGGGTTGTTAATAGGAGGAGTAATGTTTGTGGTGTTTCTTAGGAGGAGTAATGTTTGTGGTGTTTAATAGGAGGAGTAATATTTGCATTGTTTCATAGGGGGAGTAATGTTTTTGGTGTTTCATAGGAGGAGTAATGTTTGTGGTGTTTCATGGGAGGAGTAATGTTTGTGGTGTTTCATAGGAGGAGTAATGATGTGTGTGTCTCCAGTGGCTCCTCAGCCTCTCATTATCACCGGGGTTTTAATTGATGCTGTGAAGCACAATGGACATCACAATGTTGGAATGTTAAGTCTCTCTCTGTCTCTCCCTGTCTTCCTCAGCCCATTATCAGCCATTCGATATCTAGCAGTCCTTCAGACACAACATATTATTTTCAATTATAATTCTCTCAGTGTCTTTCTTTTGTAGTTTTCAATACTGGATAATATTTGTAAAAAAAAGAAGCTAATTACACGTAGATCCCTTTGAGTGTGACTGGCTTTATTACACAGATCCTCAGTGTTAGCCAGAAAAATGGCGCTTTCACTAATATTTCTCAATGTGGCTGGTGCAGTGTTCATTCAATCTCACTCTCAGTCTCTCCAGAGCTCAACACCTTCACACATCCCATTGATTGTCATCGACTGCGTCAAGGTTTCCGGAGGGATTCGTTTACATGATCTGAAATGATTTGTTTGGAGTTGTGTGTGATCTGCACATGAATAGACATTTCTCAACTTATGTTATCACTCCTATGATATTAACACTCTCCTGCACGGCTCACATTTTCCCCCTATCTTCATTATCACTCCTCTTACATTACCCTCCTTTTATAATACCATTTTCCCATTACATTACCCCCTCTTATAATATCATTCTCCTTTTACACTACCTTCTTCTTAAAACAACATTCTCCTCTTACACCCCCTACCTCTTATGACACCATTCTCCTCTTACATTATCCCCCTCTAATGGTAACATTCTCCTCTCACTAATTACACATTACCTCCCTAACATAATACAATTATCCTCTCACATTACCTCCCTAACATAATACCATTATCCTCTCACATTACCCCCACTCTTATGATACCATTCTCTGCTTACATTATCCCCCTCTAATAGTAACATTATCCTCTTACAGAATCCCTCTCTTATAATAACATTCACCTCTTACACCTCCTCCCTCTTATAATAGCACTCTCCTCTTACATTACCTCCCTATTATAATACCATTGTCCTCTCACATTACCCCCACTCTTATAATAACATTCTCCTCTTAAACCCCGCCCCTTATAATAACATTCTCCTCTTGCATTAACCCCCGTATTAAAATATTCCCCTCTTACATTACCCCTCCTCCTATAATAACATTCTCCTCCTACATTACCCGCATAATTCACTTAAGATGGTCTAAGAAAGGGAGAGTTAACAGTTTTGAAGAGAGCGATAAAAAAGCATTTAAAAAAAATGCAGTTGCAGAATCTTAGGACTTTGCAGAGTCTCAGCAGAGCTACAATTGTAACATCAGGACGTATGGTGGGTGTTATAGCAGGGGAGAGAGAAAGA
>JAVQJS010131037.1:0-23447 GCA_036024795.1 Galaxias rostratus | reverse complement strand
TTAGAAAAGTTATTTTCACACAAATTTGAGCCCTGGCTTAAATGTGTGTAGTTGAAGGGTAACAGACACTTGACAGTAATTTGTGTGGGACAGGCCTATCTGCAGCAAAAACAAATGTATTGCATGAAAAAAAAAGCAAAAAGAAAACGAACGCATTTTGGGGGGGAAAAAAACGTGCATGTCGTCACTCTGACTAGCTCCAGTATGACAACATGATTGTCTGACAAAATTAAAATGAATTGCTACAACTACAAAAAATGTGACTCAACACCACAATGGGAGTACATTCTCAAGTGATTCAGAAAAATCGTTAAAACCAGTCATCAAGTTGTGAGTTCATTTTGGTAATCCCCACCAAAAGTATTGAATTTGCACAAAAAATAACTAATCCACAATATAGGAGCACAATAGAAGCCATGTTAAAATTCCCTGAATCACACAATTTACACTTTTGAAAGGTAAAAATATTACTAAAATTTGTAAAAAAAAAAAAAAGACTAAACTCAAAGCAAGCAACCTGCTTGAACTTGAAGATCCTTCCTTAAGAATGCCACTTAGCCCTCGTCTTCAGCAGTAATGTTTTAAGGTCATGCTTTGAGACGCTTCCTATAGCAGACAGTAAGTATTTGATGACAACGGTTATTTTATTCAACATTCATGTCTGTTGCCATAAAACCAGGAAATTAACACTAACCAATTATTTTCCATCTGAAACACTCCTTGCTTGGCCTGTGCTATACATTCATATTTTGGGTTTTGGTGAACAAATTCACTTAAGTTTGTGTTATTTATTTGTTTAAATTTGTGGCAGACAAGATTTCCGGTACAGATATCAAGCACATCACATGAAATATTCATACATAGCCTCAACATTTACCCAGAAGATTTCGTAAATACCTAAACTTTGGAGGATTTACGGATTTTTATCCTAAGGTACAAAATAATCCATACAAAGTGTACATTTTTCAGCCTTATTCTTTTCAAAATTCTTAGCTGCTCTTATTGATCGCTCAAATTTCTAAAATTCCCTTTCATATTTAATTTCTGTACCCATACATTTGTTGATTAAAATCAATTTGGACAGCTTTATCAACAAGTTAATTTCCTCTAAGTAAAGCCCTGCCTCAAAGTGGATGCCACTCTTAATAATTGGCTTTAATTTGTGAAATAATAATTTCTTAAATGCTTAGCCAAGTGCTCACTAGCTTACACAATTTACTAAAGAAGGTATTTGCAGCAACTTTCAACAGCATTTCATGTTTAAGATTGTTTTTTTGTGCTCTTGTTATAAAGAAAAAAGTAACAATTATAGAACCATTAGACCCCAAAATCCTTTTCTTTTTTTTGCCACTAAAGTCTGACTTAGTCAAATGTGGAGTGGAAATCTCCTGTTGTCTTTTGAAAATGCCAAAGGCTCCTGAAGCTATTAAGGAAGTTCATTTCAAAGATCTTTAATGTCAGACTTAAGCTTGAAAACCTTTATGACCTCAAAGAGTTGAACAACGATGTGATAACTGCTCTCAAGGGCCTAATGAGATTTCAGATCCAGGAGATCACAGCCACAAATCACTCTTCTAATCAATATGAGCCTGGATATCCCACGTATGAACAACCAATCGACTCAATAGTTAAGGATTTTTTTTTGCTGTCAGCTTGAACCACTATGCATTGTCCCTAAGATGTAGAAAATAGGTCATTTATCCCTCATAACTTTCTTCCTTGTTTGTTGCTCTAGGAACCAAGTCACAGCCAGACCAGCCCCTCAGAGGTAGTTGTAGAGTGAGGAGTGGGCTTCTTTTCATGGGAGTATCATTTCCCACGAGACGTCGGGATCTCCGTTCAGCCCCCTTGCAGCTTTACCACCAGCTGCCATTTTCTTTCATTATCTTGCCAACATGTGCCGACAGCGGACCCTCACTCTTGCCGGCCTTTTTTACTCAACCCCTTTCTTTTGCTTGTGATTGGTTTCTCTCTTTTTGCTGTTACACGGTGGTGCTTCAGTTGTAGCAGAGAAAACAGGAATCATTTTTTCTGTGTTTATCATTACCTAGCTTAAAATGCTGACAAGCTAAGCTCTACTCTTCCAGCAACCTGATGCAGGCATGGGGTTGGAGGGGGGGGGGCATAGGAGGTTAAAAATTAGATCTGCAAAGTGTACAGAAACAGAACTATGAATTCAGCATGTTCAATACTTGACTCACACACTAGTACTGTGACAGTCCAGTCACTCCACCATGCTGGTAGGCACGTTCACCCTGGTAAGTTGAGTCTTGGGACAGAGCCACATCAATCTGAGACTTGAATTCATCTCCCAAGTAACTGTCCTGAAAGATGAGGGGAAAAAAAGAAAGAGAAAAGTTCGTTTTTCCACCTAGAAATGTAGAATTGACAAGATCTGCTAAAAATATGTTAAACCCACACATCTTTATTATCACCTTAGGAATGCAACTGATTTCTAAAACTCTTAATTACATTATAACAAATGTGTTTCTTTAAAACAACCATGTAATTTCTGCATGATAGACGTCAATCTTACAATTTTACTATGTCATGGTGGCTGTGGCAGTGAGTCTTGCTCTGTCATTATTATCTGCGACAGTTCAGTTCGGTGGAAGTTTCCAAAGACCCAAGGCTTCAAAAATATGAAAGTAGTCTACTTAAAGTATTACAGAACAATAAGGTGCAACGTTTTGATTCACTAGCGCTACATACAATCACTGATGACGGAGTGTTGTCTATTCATGTCATGATGTTTATAAAATACTAATGATGCTAAATACACAGATTATATACGTTTTAAGTTGATGGCCCATGACCATAGATCTTCATTTGAATAAGGTTTTGAGAAAATGTTTTGGTCAGAATCTGAGTTTATTCTACAATGATTGAAGGTTCTAGTGGGTGTTTGTGAGTAATGGGCTAGTACATGCATTTTATATACATTTTTTTTATTATTTTTTTGCTATACGTTATTTTAAGCACATTTATTATTCTTTAAGTAGAGAATGTCACAATTTCTGTAAAAAATTAATACAATTGCAATAGAATTAGTGTGAATTTTATGGTCTTCATTATGACATTATGATGGATGTTTTTCCCCTCTTTCTCTCGCTTTGTCTTTTTTCAGAATTTCTTTTCGATCAATCGATAAAATAGTTTGTAGATGAAAGGAAACACACAGTGGTTGGTGGCAGCCCTAACCTGTGACAGCTCTGGCTGAGAAAGGCCTGGTTGGCTCATCTGAGAGGGCTGACTCATAGAAATGTAGCCCTGAGTCAAAGGCCCTTGTGAGAATGGCTGGGAAGCCCCATCCTGACTGGCCTGGCTGGTAGGTCCATTGCCCTGGCCAGTCCCATGGTTGCCCATGCCACGGTTCCTCTGCCGTCCGCCACGCCCAGGCTTGCCCTTCATTGTCCCACCACCTGAGAGGGCAGAGATGTCTATAATTTTTATTTATTTGGGGTATAACAGAATACAGTAGTTCAGAATCTCCAGTAGTATGATCCTGAAATTATATACTAAAGAAAAAGAACCTGAAATTGCCTTAACCACAGCAAAATTGTAAACTATTTACTTTAAAAAAGCATGAAAATACTGGTTAACTAGAACTTGTGGCTGGATCAATGAATCAATCGTATAAACAAGCATTGATGGACAAAATACATACTTTTATTTTAACAATAGCAATCTTGACTGACTGTATAGAAAAAAAACGCTAAAAATAACAGATAATTACAAGTTCTGGAATAAACAATCTCCAATACTTCATACGATTGCTGTACTTCCTTAATACAAGCGCACACACATGTTTTTCCCCCTTAGCAGTAGCAAGAAAAGTTGTGTGGTAGACATCAGATCAAAGAGCGATGTAATTTTTTAAAATACATCTCAATGGATGTCTGGAAATGTTTTACAAAGGAAAATAACATATTAAAATATGTATTTTGCCAAGACTTGGCGTAAACATGTTCTGTTTCCACAGACTCTTAAGAAGGTTTCCTTTGTAAAATATTTCCAGACATCCAAGAGAATTTTTCAAAAAAGAAATTACGACAGTTGAAACTGTGATGTCTACCACTGATATAAATAATTAAAACGTGAGGATTAAAAGAAGGCTTGGCCAAATTTTTCTACTTAGTTAAAAACCAAAAAAAAGTATATAGATTTTTATTTTTATTCGATTTCATGCTGACTGTCAAGGGAACGCCAAACCCTGTCGGGCTACTGGAAGCCTGAAAAAAAGGTGAGTCTTGGGTCACCAAGGCAACCATGACTGCTGCTATATTTGCTATGTGTAAACAAAGGCGTTTACAGCGGCACACAGACATAAAGGACACCTTCGGTCGTGACCGTTTTTGCTGTCCACACGTAAACACTGAAAACCATGTTTAAAAAAAAAAAAACTGCACTAGCCGGCGTTTTCCAAAACATATACCCAGCTACCTGTGGTCCTTCAAATATCATTCAAACGATGTTTGGTTGTTGTATAAATGGATCGTATCAAGGGTTGGGTATAAAAAAAAAACTGAATGATATCGCTCTTAAAGTATCCCATGGTATTACATTGATTTGGGGGGGGGGGGAAGAAGGGCCAGATTTCGGTGCTTAGACAATAGAAGTAAGCAAAGTGAATGCGGCGTTTTTTACAGACAACTTGACTGACAAATAAACTTTATGCTATTTGGGTGCTATTCATGAGGCTGGATCCTGCCGTGGAGTCGAAAGCAGGGCAGAATTCAGAGAGATAAAATTGCGCGAGCAAAGAGCTTGCATTCTAAAGCTTGGTCATATTGTCTACATTTTAAGCAATATGCAACCACAGCAAATAGTTGACCAAACATCATGCTTTGTCTAAAACAGGAAAAACTATTTTTTAGGCAGCTCAACGCTGGAGCAAGGAATCCATTGCCACCCTCCAGGACTGTTTTGAAACCAGAGACTGGTAGCGGTTCTGTGTTGCAGCTGATGGGGACATCGATGAATGAACAGACTCTGTCTCAGCCTACATTTCCAAGTGCATTGATGATGTCATTCCGAAGGTCAATGTCAGTACCTTCCCCAATCAGAAGCCCTGGGTTAATGGTGATGTCCGTGCTAAGCTCAGAGCATGGTCCTCTGCCCATAGCTCTGGGGACCTGGACGTCAGAGGGAAGTCCAGATATGACCTGGGTAAGGCCATCGGAGATGCCAAAAGAGCCTGCAGGGACAAGTTGGAGTCCAACTCCCACAGCCCGGACCCAAGGCGCATGTGGTGTGTTCCATCACAGACTACAAAGGGATATGGTGGCAGTGATATCCAGCCTGCAGCATCTCTTCCGGACAAGCTCAACACCTTCTATGCACAGTTTGAGGCGAGCAATGCCAGCCCTGCTGTGAGGCTAGACGAAGACCAGGACGACTGCACTCTGACCCTATCTACGGCTGACGTGAGGAGAGCTTTTAAAAGAGTAAACCCTTGCAAGTCACCAGGGCCAGATGGCATTCCAGGCCGTGTCCTCAGAGTGTGCGCCGACCAGCTAGCGGAAGTATTCACCTCTATATTCAACCTCTCCCTGAAACAGTCTGCAGTCCCCACCAGCTTCAAACAGACTATAATTGTTCCTGTGCCGAAGAAACCTGCCATCTCCTGCTGGAATGACTACTGCCCTGTTGCACTGACCTCCATCATCATGAAGTGCTTCGAAGGGCTAGTCAGGACCAACATCTGCTCCTTTCTTCCTGACACCTTGGACCCCTTACAATTCGCATACCGCCCCGATAGACATACAGACGATGCCATCGCCCTGACAATGCACACCGCCCTCTCCCACCTGGACAAGGTAGACACTTACGTGGGGATGCTGTTTGTAGACTACAGTTCAGCATTCAACACGATTGTGCCTGCTAAGCTCGTTCCAAAGCTCAGGAACCTGGGTCTAACCTCTAACCTCGGTCACGCCCCCATTCACATCGACAGAGCTGAAGTGGAGAGTCTCCTGCTTCAAGTTCCTCGGTGTGGTCATAAACGATGACCTCACCTGGTCCAGGCAGTCTGTCTCAGCAGTGAAAACTGACCAAAAACGCCTAAACTTTCTGAAGAGACTCAAGAAGTTTGGCATGTCTGTCAAAACCCTCATCAACTTACAGGTGCACCATTGAGAGCATCCTCAAAGGTTGCATTACTACCTGGTACTGCAGCTGCTCCACTGCTGACCGCAAAGCCCTCCAGAGGGTGGTGAAGACAGCGGAGCGCATCATTGGCTGCCAACTCCCCTCTGTGCAGGGCATCAACAACACACGATGCCTTAGAAAGGCAGAGAAAATCATACAAGACTGCAGCCACCCAGGCTATGGTCTATTCTCGCTGCTGCCGTCTAGTAGACGCTACTGGAGGGTTTGGGCACGGATGTCCAGACTTTCCCCTGGGCCACCAGGCTTCTCAACCAGTAACATTAACCTCAGGAAACACATTGATCACACAACTCTCCTATGTATGCTCCTTCACTCCCTATGTACGTTCAGTGCGCATCATCACAATCCTATGCACACATTCATCAGCACTCCTGCACTTAATATATTTTAAATAGTTTGTACTACAATTCTCACTGTCCATATCCCCCTTCTGAACATTTGATGTATATCTTAGTTGCTTTTTATATTATTTATATTTCTGGAATGGATATTTGGCTCTGTTTTAAGTAGTTACAGCCTGCCATGTCATATGAATTTATTTGTTCAGAATTATCCTGTTTTATACTGTGCACTTGACAAATAAAACCCTTTGAACTTTGAGCTAATAATTTTCTTATATAAGTATTGTAAAGATACTAATATTACTTTAGATAAAAAGTGGTCATATGGTTCTCATTTGTAGGAAATGCCCTTCAGATTAAAGCTGTCAGTCTGCACTTTGAAATCAGTTGTTAACAGATTAAAATTATGCAAATTATAATGTTTATTGTATAATTATTTGTAGAAAAGTAGTTATAATCCCCTATAATCGCAGACAACTTTTATAATGCGACGTATCAGGAAAAGGTGTAGTGAATGTTAACAAATTAAAGGTATTGATTTTGGTATTTGATATCGAAAGTCTTTTAAACAATACCCGACCGTAATCGTGCCCAACAGAGAATAAATTCATTCATGCTTTTAAAAACGGATATGGTCACAGTCCTACAAGAACTGAATCATTATGTGTAGGTACCAACCTGCAGCAGGGCCATTGGTTTGTCCTAGATATCCAGGTGGTGGCATTGGGGGCATCACCAGATTGTAAGGTATAGGGATATTAAGGGCCATATGTCCAGGCCCAGCCCCAATCATACCTATCTGGTCATGGGTCTGGAAGTACATGTTGGATGAACGACTGGCTGTAACAGAGATTACATTATAACTTTGACTTTGCCACATGCTTTGACAATTCAACTACCCCCTGTCCAATTTTTGATGAAGATGTTAAAATACTAGTTGAACAAACCTGCACTACTGCGATCGTAAGCAGAGCCAGGGATCATTGCTTCGCGAGCGTCGTACATAGCTGTGCTCATAAAACGTCCCCCCTAAAAAAATATGTCAGGCAACCAGTTGGGACCGTTTTCATGTTTCACCCTTCAAGCTGACAGGCACTCGTATTCATAGTGGGACAGGGTTTGTTTAGCAACCAATTAAAAACCAATAGTTGTATCTAGTGGGGCACTGCATATTCCTCTCAAACTGCCAGTGCAATATCTGAAGAGTTAGTGTCAGGTGCACTGAAAAGAATAGACAGAGACCCATTTGATTTCCGGTAATAACAAACACGTACCCGTTGCACTGGGTTGGTTTGGTTTGAACTCACAGGGTTGATGGTGTTGACTAGCTTGCGGGGCTTGCTGAACTGCATCAGGCTCTCCCTGAGGTTGTTGAGGGGGCCCTCCACCAGTACTTTCTGTTCCTTGTAGTAGTTCAGCAAGTGGTTCCACAGAGGCTGCTTGGACAGGGCCTTAGGGTTACCCACAATGATCACACCGTACCTAGCACACAGGAAGGACAGCTTTTCTTGTTAAAGCATAGATTTTGAAGCAGTGGATTAGCAAATTTTATTTAATTGATTTTCATGTTAGAATGGGCATTCACCCGACTACTAAATACTCGCAGAGTGGTAAAACCTGACCATATTAACTAAATAAAGTAACCCTGTAGGTAAGAAAATGGGAACACGGTTTGTGATCTTACTTCGCTCTAGTGAGCGCTACGTTGAGACGGCGCGGGTCGTTCAGGAAGCCAATGCCCTGGTGTTCATTGGCTCGGACACAGGACAGGATGATGAAGTCTTTCTCTCTGCCCTGAAAAGCATCTACACTCGCTATCTCAACTTCCTAAAAAAACAGAGGGCAGGAGTAGTTGGTTTTAGGGCTTAAAAGTACTTAAATGCATTCAGAATACATTTGATTTAAAACAGTATTACAAAACAAACATGGGATTGGTAATATGTCCGTATCCATTAAAACAGATTAGGCAGTTACAGTCTCAACGAGACCAAACGTCCCAGTCCATAATCCATGGTTATCGTGGGAAAGCCATTGTGTATAAAGTGTACCTGGTAGAGTTTGGTGTGGAGGGAGCCACTGAACTGCATGTACTGCACCAGGTAGGACCTCTGGCCTTCGTAGGGGGTTATGATGCCTATCTGGTCAGGCTTTGCTCCAGCCTTCAGCAGCCTGGTGGTGATCTTCTCCACGTTTGCAGCTTCAGTCCTACAAATGGATTTTTCTCATCATTTTAAAATGTAGAATGAAATAACAAACAGCTATTCTTCTCCGGTTTGGGGCTACACGAGTGGCAGCCTGTTACAGCAGTAACTACTCACAGAGGAGCAGTTTCTCTTATATTTTCTTATTTAACTTACTTCTTGCACTTTTGTTGTAAATATACTTTATTCAAAATATTGTTGAACCTTTGACACCACACCTGCTCTTTTTACACAGCTTTTTTTTATGGCTTTGTTTGCGTCCGTGTCCGGGGATCCCATGTGCAGCCTTCGCGGCATTGTTTACACCAGGGGTCTGTTGGCATACTGTAGCATGGTGATGCTAACCACTGAAGGACCCGATGTCCCCGGAGGGGTAAGGAAGAGGAGAAGAGGATGCCGTGACAGGGTGGGGAGGAGGGCTAGGAGAAGATGTTTCAGACCTGTTCTTCCATGCATCATTATGAGGAATGTACGATCTCTCACCAATAAGATGGACGAGCTAGCGGCGCTGACCCGGTACCAGCAAGGGTATCGGGAATGAAGCCTTATGGTTTACATGGAGACATGGCACACCGAGCTAACTCGGGCATGATCGTAATACTGGACGGTTTTCATCTGAGTGTGAAAGTGAGTGGTTTGAACAAAGTTCCACATAGATGGTGTAACCCAGGGCACACCACTATTAAGAAGCAAGTATGCAATAGGGACATTGAGCTACTAGCCGTTAGCATGAGGGCATTTTGTCTACCAAGGGAATTCTTGCATGTTATCGCGGAAGCTGCGTATATTCCATCTGCACTGTCCACCTTTTTCTGCAACAATGTAAATTTCTCAGTTGTGAGACAAATAAAGGAATTCTTGTTCTGATTTGGTATCTAAGTCTATCACATCTAGTGAGGTCAATGGACCAGCGATTATTCAGGAACACAGCAATCTAAAAGGACAAGAAAACAAACAGCTAGGGTACCTGTTCAGATAGGATGTTCCAGAGCTGGCAATCTCTTCCTGCCCTTGAGTCACATAGAAAAACATTGGCTTGTCTGGCTGGGTCCACTGGAAGTCAAAGCCTTTCTTGATCCTATCGGCTGTATGCAATAATGAAGGGGAATGGTCAATAGATGTCCACATGTATAATTTACTACAACTGGATGTAACCTCAGCACTACAGTTACTACTGGCACAATCATTTGCTTTCTTTGTATGAAATGACTTCTGGCTCACCAGCAGTGACTCCATTCTGTAAGGAACCCTCATAGAATATATTTGAGGGGAATGCACTCAGAGCTGGATGCATACGATACTGGACTTGCAGGCGAATGGGCCGAATGCCCAGTACCACCAGGCGCTCAAACAAAGACTGAGACAGGCCTGCTTTGGCTGCTTTCTTACACATGACCACAGGCCCCAGCTGGCAGTGGTCCCCCACCAGGATGAGCTGAAACACAAATAGTGGTGAGGATAGAAATCTGACAGAATATTTCCACACTACAATGAGGGGTGAGAAATGCACCATGTAATATGTTAGGAGGAGTATCTCGCGTATATACCTGCTTGGCTCCAAGGACCACAGGGACCATGCACTCAGGTTCTGTGGCCTGGGTGCTCTCATCTATTAGGATAGAGCGGAACTGCATCTTGGCCAGACGTGGATCTCCTGCTCCCACGCAGGTACAGCAGATCACATCGGCATTCTGTGGAGAGGGAAGACAGCTCAATCTTTGTTGAAACTCTGTCAAAGGCAGACCTTCAGAAATTCAGACAGTAAACTATCTAAATGGAAGGTATATTATAGCTAGATAGACAATCAGCTTTATCCTAGTTATCTTCCCTACAAACTAAGTCAGCAGTCACAGTCTGCAAGTACTACAAGACAGTTTGTAGCCTTCATAAATTGCAGTTTGAATTTTTGTCATATGATGGCTAGAAATATCCATAAGACACTGAAATTTTTGGCAACTGTTTTTTAAAACTATATTGCACATTATAGTTCCATAAGAAGATTTACATTAACTTTTTCAATTAAGTTACCACATGGATTGTTAGAAAACATAGTCTGGTTTGGCTTTCAACTTATAGGATTTTGATTATGTAACTGGGCAATCAGATTTTAATTCATCACTTCCAACCAAACCATTCTAGCATAAACCAAATGGATCAAACTGTATTTGAGGGATTGGGTAGCTTCATCCTATTCCATCTAAGCTGCAACAGCTAAATCAAATCATATCATCTCTATCTATAAAGCATGTTTTTAAACAAGCAGATCTGACCAAAGTGCTGTATAAATACTTTTAAAAAGCTAATGTGCCATTTAAGAAGGTATTCGCAAGGCTACCTCAATGTAGTACTTTTGTTGCAAAATAATTAATTTTGGTTGGTGCATTTATTGAGTTTTGCGCTTCAAATTGTTTTTATTTATTTTTTTAAATTAGTTCACAGTGCTGGGTATCAGCACTTATTTCCGAATTCAATACAATTTAGATTCACAAAGTCCAGATTTAATTAGACATTGATTGGATTGCATAATAATACAGGGGAAGTGATAGTTATTATACAAATATTGCTTATAAAATATTTGAAGAAACCAATTACTAAGTTCACAGGGAACCATTCAACAATGGTTTAGCAACAGCAATATAAATATCTAACTTGACAGTGTTCACTACAGTGCTTTGGAATTGAAAAAAGTGTGTATTACCTCAGGGTCCTCCGTTAACATAAATTCCTACAATAGGAGCCCTATTTATTGATATTTGTAGTTTCGTCGATGCATCGCATAACGGAACCAGCGTCAAAACATGTTAGAATTCAAAATAAAAATAAATAAAACACTAACATCCATCCAGCCATTAGCAATATCGCTTATCCTATGTAGGCTCACGGGGGAGCTGGAGCTGTCATGCGAAATAGTGTCCGGCTGCGAAAATGTGTCCGGCTTGCGTCTGGCTCGTGTTTAACAATGTTAAATTTTGCTACATTCCGTTTCGCAGGCAAAATGGCTCGCGCTAGCATCAGTCACGAGCAAGGCAACACTATCAAATCTACCTCACACATCAGACATAACAATCAGTCTGCGTGATACCACGGCTACCAATTTGCGCCAAACTTGTGCACCCAACATATCACAATAGACTTTTGCATACACAAATCAATGACACACACCGGAGCACCAGATGGAATCCAACGCAAACGTAGAGAACATGGACACTCCACACAAATAGGCCATTGGGTCATGTGGGATTCGAACCAAGGAAAGTCTTGCAGTGCTAACCACTGAGCCACCGTGCTACCCCATTTAATTCATAATATATAAAAGGTACAGTTGACAGAAAACAAAGTTTTAACTATTCTACACATCCAAATAGTGCATCCCCTCTGCTATCCTCAGTAATCCGACTACAAGATGTTGGTGAGAGCAACTCAATATTGTCTTTTCTTGGTGGTTAATTGACTTCAGTGTGATTTCACAGCACGGGAATCAAAAGAAAAGTTGGAAATATCCAATGCATGCGAAACAAGGTCCACAACCCAACCGGAAAGCTGACTGCACTCATAGCAAAAAAAATAACATTGACAAGATGTGAAAGCTAACTGGTCGATCCAATACAACATCGGCTAACAGCAGCAGAACTCTGATTCCAATATTTTGGACTGAAGGCAACTTAGACTTAAAACACTGCTTCTGCTTTGAAATTATTTGAAGCCAGGAATATGTCCAGCATAAGTGCCTAAAAAATATGAACTCCAATTGTTTTTATTACATCATGTTACTCTTTGCTCATAGTCCAGATATGTGCGAACTACTTTACATTGGAATGCATGTATACCTCCGCCATATTGCATACAATTTCACGGAGTCATTAAAAAAATTAGGCACTTTGAACGTTAAGTGAAATTACATGCGAGTAAATTATATAGTTAAGTACCATAGTAGTTACATAGTTAAGTTACATAGTAGTTACATCTGAGTAAAAGCAATGATTTAAAAAAAATCTCAGGTTTTTAAAAAACAATTTCAGATAAACCTATTGAAAAACTAGATTAATGAGAATACTTTTTTTTACCCAGCCCTAATAGTTTATTAGATTCACCTACCTTTCACTGAGTATTGACGCTTTTTTTTAACCTAAAGGCCAAAATGCCGAACAGCTGATCCTCTAGGGAAAAGACCAGTTTAGCCAAAAAGGGATTTTCTCAACATACCAGTTTAGTAGGGCCTACAAATTCATTACTAAAGGTGACCTACTATGCTTTTTGTGTTTTTACCTTTTTTGTTAAATGTAACATAGCTTTTTGTGCATGTAAGAGGTCTGAAAAGTTACAAAGTCCATACATAGACCACCCCAAAAAGAGCTTCTCTTTCTCACAGAAAACATTGTTCCAAGACTGCCTGAAACGCCTCGTTTGTAATCTGGTGTTTTGTTTCACAACTTATCTACATCACCAAGTCACACATTTAATTAATGCTTGGCACGCCCTGAACAAGAGCGAGTCAGATCAGAGGCTGGGTGGGGTCTTGCCAAGTTGAGAAAAGCCTGTTTCAAAGGCAAATTCCTTTGTTTGGCTAGCTGACCAATCAGAGCAGACTTGGCTCATTGGGGAGTGGGGCAGAGCTAAAACTGAACGTCTCAGATAAGTGGGTAAATAGAGGTGCTGTAGATCCAAGCAGTTTGGAAAAAAAGACAGTTCATTGAACATTAAAACGCATAAACCTATTACAGCAGAACTTCAAAATAAATGCATGAGCATGAAAAATTGCATAATAACATAATTTAATGCTCAAAAACCTTAAGATGGTAATGTTTTATACCTTTTAGAACACAAGACAAAAACGCTTTGGTTAAGGAGCGTATAACATTTCACATAGATTTTTACTATGACAAGGTGTTTACCCCAGCCAGTTGTGATATGCTTATTCTCCAATTTAACTGGGTAGTTTTAAGAGTGTGGACAAGTCAGTAGAATTTTAAGCAACAACGCAGAGCCAATTATGTAAGCATTTCGGACAAATTATTACTGGCCTTTTTATTCTAAATTTGCTTAGATCTAAATGTTGCTGTTCCTCACCGTAAGCAGCTCTCTTTCAGCAGTGCGCTTCAAGGCTCGGTAGCGCTTCTCATCAGCAGATGAAAGCTCACCAGTTTCATCCTTCAGCTGCTGCAGCTTCTGGAGTTCTGGCATACTGGAGAAAGGGACACACCAGGCACAAACCCTTTCTCACAAACAAAGATGGCCTAATTCAAGTCTAATATCTGGTGCCTTTACGGAAAATTTAGATAATAGGGTAACTGCATCAAAACATCAACTACATGTTGGCACTAGAGAGACTGCATTGGACCATATGCTTTACCTATCCATGTTGCTAATTTGGTTGTGCAGAGCCAGGAAGGAGACTGGAGAGTCGATGGCCTCTCTGCTCTTGGCACAGAGCCTCACACACTTTAGCCCTGTCTGATGGATCTTCTCAGTCAGCTGGTCCACAGCAATGTTACTTGGAGCGCATACCAACACTGGCCTACGGGAACCAATTGCACTGTTCAGTGAACTACTGTGAAGTACTTTAGGCAGAGAGACTATTGACTCTATTGACTATTACTGTGGGATCCGTCTTACCCATTTCCCTGTCTGGCTAGATGGTAGACTATAGTAGCAGACGTGACGGTCTTCCCTGTCCCAGGAGGTCCCTGGATGAGACTGAGCGGCCTCTGCAGCACAGTTTTTACAGCGTATACCTGTTGGTCACAAGCACACATAAAAAGTAGATATGAAAATAAACACAAACATGATTTTGGATTATCAAAATAATTTAGTTTAGACCTATTGATTAATGTTTTAAGTCTCGATTTGTTGAAATAAATGTATTTATTAATAAAGCTAATGTCCATGTATTGATTGATTTGGAACTGTAATGTCTTCACTTAATTGTCAATCAATTTGTGGAATTCCTTGCCTTTTAGTGCAAACAAATTGTGTACTAGTAAGACAGAGATTCTTAATTGGGCCTATTTGGGCTGTAGCCTGTGGGTTCTGGATGTAATAAAGCTCTATATGGCTGGACATTATGCTGGATTCAGAGGCTTCCTGTCAAGGCCCAAAGCCTTAATGTGTTCCAAAGGGTGGGCTTTATCAGTGGCTTTATCCTTGTCATTCCCTTGGTGTGTTCCACAGGTTGGGTTCTATCAGTGCCTTTTCTTGACAACCACTGACGGTGCAGAAGCGTCGGTATAGGAAAGCAATATTACGTTTATACAAGTACCGGAAGCTGGTAGTCATCTTGAGTTGAAATAAAAGAGGCCAACTAAATGTGTCACTGATTTCAAGCGGCAGATGTCTCATCTACTTGGAGTAGAATGTGTGAATAAGACAGAATATAGTACTAAAGGGGAGAAACAAAAAGGGAGACTTGATGGGCTAAAGAACACATGTGCAAAGCATAAATCAAGGCTGGGGGTAGCTACATTATTCACTTTGTATTACTTTCCTTTGAAAAATAATACATAATAATAATAATTCTATAATACAAACAACGTATGCAAATCCTCCCAGGACTAAAGGCCAAAAATATCGGCACTCTTGCTATTCTGTCATAAAATGCAGCCCTTCACCCAGAGAATTACTGCAATTGCAGTACTGCAAAAGCAAAGTTCTGGTGTTTATTTCTTTGGTTTGCATTGGAACAACCCAAAAAAAAATCAGAGAAGCAAAGTCCAACGTGAAAACATTTCACACAGAACTCAAAACATGCATTGGGCAAAATTATTGGCACACTTAAGTAAATATTATCATCATTGTGAGAAAAAATGGCATTTCAAGCATGTGATGCACCTGTTATTTGTATTTAGGCCCACCTGTGACAAGTAACAGGTGTGGGCAATATAGCAATTACACTTGCAACCACTTAAAATAGAAAAAAGTTGACACAATCTTTGGGTTGTGTGTCACACTGAGCTTGGAGAAAAGAAAGAGTTAAGAGTTGTCAATGGATTTGAAAGCCTAAATTGTGGAAAAACATGAACAATCTCAAGGCTACAAGTCCATTTCCAGAGATATTAATGTTCCTGTGTCCACTGTGTGCAATGCCATTAAGATGTTTGTGGCCCATGGCACCGTAGCTAACCTCCCTGGACAGGGACGGAGGAACAAAATTGATGTCAGATTACAACGAAGGATTGTTCAAATGGTGGATAAGGAACCTCAGTCAACTTCCAAACAAATGCAAGCTGACCTGCAGAGACAGGGTACAATAGTGTCAGCTCGCACTATCCATCACCATCTGAATGAAAAGGGACGCTATGGTAGGAGACCCAGGAAGAAACCATTGCTGACAAAAAGGCAAAAGAAAAAAAAGCCAGACTGGAGTTTACCAAAACTTATGTGACGAAGCCACAATCCTTCTGGGATAAAAACATACTGTGGACAGATGAGGCAAAAATAGAGCTTATTGGTAAAGCACATCATGGCACGAATTACAGAAAACAAAATGAGGCTTTCAAAGAAAATAACACATCCCTTCAGTCAAACATGGTTGAGGGTCAAAGATGTTTTGGGGTTGCTTTGCTGCTTCTGGCACTGGATGCCTCAACTGTGTGAATGGCGTCATGAAATATGATGATTACCAAAGAACTTTGGACTGCAACGTAGTGTCTATTGTCAGAAAGCTGGGTCTCCACCGGAGGTCATGGGTCTTCCAGCAGCACAATGACCAAAAACACACTTCAAAAAACACCCAAAAATACAAACAAAGCGCTGGAGAGTTCTGAAATGGCCAGCAATGAGTCCAGATCTGAATCCCATTGAACACTTGTGGAGATATCTTAAAACAGCAGTACGGAGAAGACATCCTTCAGATCTGAAAGACCTGGAGAAGTTTGCAAAAGAAGATAGGTCCAAAATTCCAGTAGAGACGTGTAAGAAACTCATACATGTTTACAGGAGGCGATTGATTTCAGTAATATTTTCTAAAGGCTGTGCTACCAAATATTAACTTAAGGGTGCCAATAATTTTGTCCAGTGTATTTTTTGAGTTCTATTTGAAATTTCATAATAAGTTTTCAAGTTGGACTATGCTTCTCGGATTTTTTGTGTTGTTCCAATGTAAACAAAAGAAATTAGACTCTACTTCCAAATCATGACGGTTAAAGTTCCCTATATCCATCCATCCATCCATCCATTATCAGAACCGCTTATCCTATGCAGGGTCACGGGGGGCTGGAGCTTATCCAAGCTGACTTCGGGCGGGGGCCGGGTTACACCCTGAACAGATCGCCAATCCATCGCAGGGTTGACACATAGAGATACAACCACTCCCACACACATTCACACCTATGGACAATTTTAGAGTCACCGATAAACCTGCATGTTTTTGGACTTTGGGAGGAAACTGGAGTACCCGGAGGAAACCCGCGCTAACACGAGGAGAACATCCAAACTCCACACAGAAAGGCCCTTAAGTGGGAATCGAACCCAGAACCTTCTTACTGTGAGGCAACAGCACTAACCACTGCGCCACCGTGCCGCCCCAAGTTCCCTATATCAAAACCAAATTTGTTAACACTGAGAACTAGGGTCATCAATTGCGATTTTTTGTAACTTCATATTTTAAACAATATTGTACTCATTTCTGGTAGTAATTTGAAGTAACACAAGTGAAGTAACTTTTGGACTGCAGAATATGACATTATATCCAAAGAAAAAAACAGCCATTGAATTAGTTTAATTAGCAAATCAGCAAAAAATAATTAAGGTCAAATTTAAATTCTGTTAAGATGTCACCACTGGTGTTTGGAATCATAGGGGAATGTTTGGGGCCGTATAAATCACTTTCCTACAAAATCTTTGTTCATTGTTCATACTCTTTATCCCTAATTATTTGGCATTTTTTGTAAATTACCTCAAAGGGGTTTCTGACATTACTTACACTGCCATTAGGTGTATTCATTGCACAGTTGGCACTTCTTGTAGCCTTCTGGTGCTCTATTTTAATGTACAGTGGCTGTAGCAGAAGCAACAGGAGTGTGTCCATATGGCTTCTCTTCCGTGTGCTATCCAGCAGCACTCCACAAAGTTCCGCAGTGAGCAGCTCAACAAAGACCTGTTGTGACATGTTGTTTTGCTAATACTTCTTTGTGGAAAATGTATTAATTGTAGACAGCAATGTCTAATAAGTGGAAAGACTATGGTAAATGCTTTGCTACAATACAGGTGTCTGCTAGTCTGTGCTGGAAGGTGCTTGTTGAATTACAGGAATGGCAAACTTTGTTGCACTAGGTTGATCCTCAACACTTAAAAAAATTTTTTTTTAAGTGTTACAAAATTAAGACCTATGCAACCTCCCCTGACCTTTACACAAAAATCAAGTTACAATGATGATAATTACAAAACAAAAATTGCATATGATAATTCACATGAAATTGCAAGCAAGTATCATTTGGAAAATAGTAATGATTATTGGTTATTTCTTAAAAGCATGGACCCTTGTGATGATTTTAAGATGATAAAATTATGCCAGTTAAAAGTGTGTAAGGGAACGCAGCAGTATGCCCACTAGGCTACTCTTACTTTCAACACACAGTAGGAAACAAGAACAAGCTAATATTATACAATCAGATCCTATTTGTCCTTAAATGGATCAATTTCTTTTCTAAAACAGTAAACATCTTGGGACTGGCTAAAGCAGCTGTCTGAAAACCACATGCTGTCCTTTTCCTTGTCGCTTTGAAATATGCTCTCGATAGCTTTTTAATTGAATGAGTATCTCTTGTTCTAGCCATAATTGCTATAAAGTTGAAAATGCTGTTGTGTTACGTCTATTAATCGCTGAATTATTCAATTAGATTATTCCAATAGAAGGTGTTTATCTTCATTGACATACAGGCTGTGTTGGTTATTAAATGGTTATCTTTGTAATTTTTGGGAGTAAACACGGAAATTTAAATCACATGGCCTATTCTTTCTATTGACTTCATAAAACCCCACAAAAATAACAATAGATCAATAGGTGACAGACAGGTGAGGGGCAACACAATCTACGGATAGGCTACAAGCAAAGAACGCTCCCAACGTTTGTAGATCTGTGTAGTATGCAAACAACTTACATGGACCAAAATGGTCTTCAATGAAAGCTAGAAGCTTTTAGTTGAGGAAAAAAAACTAAAACTTATCTTAACCTAATATTTATTTTTCAATGAAGGATTTGGTAGAGAATTACTCATGAGCGTTGCTTATCATTCAGCTGCAACACTACACCGCAGTTTAATTACCCAAGGGAAACTAGTTGAATAATCCATAATAATGACTCTTCAAATTAGATCCGAATGTGTGAAAACAAACACAAAATGAGTGAACTGTTTACCTTAAACTCAATTAGAAACAGACCTGTCAATATACACAATACAAAAAAACATAGTAAGATATTGGTGAATAAAATGTACCGACAATCATCTGTGTGAAGGCATGGGTTTGTAAACAAATACTGACCGTCTGGATCACAAATTTTCTTGAGGGCACGGCACATCGGTGCTTTAATTTTTAGATTCCTGCCTTTGGAGCGTACAGTAGTTGCCCTGAAAAAACATAAATAGAATACAAATAAGGATAATCCTAAGATAAATACTATAGAATTTAAACAAAAGGTTCACTCACATTAAAATGGTAAATTGTATACTTACCCCTGTTGGATAAGCTCGTTCAGCTTGGCAACATTTTTATCGTCCATCACTGTAATTAGATACAAAAGGTGACTGTTTAGAGGCACTGCTTATCTTTAGTCCACTCGTTGCTGCCAGAGCATTGAATTGAATCGATTGGAATGTTTGTTTACCACAGCCAAAGTTTCAGCACAGTTACTTCATAGCGGTTAGTGTTTTGGGGATAATAGGCTGTCAACAAATGGAGGAATCATTTAGAAACATTAAATGAAAAAGCTCTTCAATCAGATGTTCAAATGTAATAAAAAAATACATTTACATTCGACCAATTATATTTCATGATAAGTTTACATTACATGACTTGAAAACCAAAAGTATGATGGTATTTTGTCTTAATTTGTCACCGTAAATATTTTGGAAAAGTGTGTGTTTTTTTCAGCATAATAATCTTGAGTTAATAATACATTTTATTTATAAGGCACTTTTAATAACACTCAAAGACGAGAACAAGGTTTAAAACAATAATATACAAACATGAAAAAACAAGCAAACAAATATCAAACATTAAAAGCAGTTCTGAAAAAGGCTCTGTTACCCCAGGTTTGAAGCTTGTTCATCCTCTCAACGTACTCCCTGGTATACTAATGAACTTTGTTTTATGATGCCTAAAGGTCGTCATCTTGAAAGACTTCAAAAATAAATAAAATCAATTTTAAAAAAAACTTGTCACATTGAAATCTATAAAGAATTATCAAAACATACAAGTCGCACTTTCAGGCCAAATTACTCTGACCTCATCGACAAGGGCAAAAGTAATCCTAACAACCTTTTAACAGAATAAAGCAATTACTGTCTTGACTGGATAACTTCTCCATCTTGGGGTCTACAAACATCTGCACCAGGTTCCTGTATTTTTTCCAAACGTTTAAGCTGTTCATGTCCAGCACCAGCCTTCAACAATGCCTGAAACCATGCCTGTAATATGAAACACTTTCAAACCTTTTCATTGCTGCGTTTCTCTCTGCGCTGGTTTCTTATTTTATAAAAATCTTCTACCCGAACACTTGACCCCATACACACTTCCCTAATCAAGTCCAGCCTGTCCAATCTGTGTCCCCTCATTGTGGATATTGTAATCACCTCCATAATGACTGCCTCTGTCCCACCAGTTAAAGATGACTGTGGTCACCCCTATCCCCAAAAAGTAGGGTTCGGACCCAGAATCCCTCAATAATGGACCTAATTTCACTCTTCTTTCTATAAGAGAAGTCCTGGAATGTATCGTAGCTGTTCAACAACAATCCCATGTCTCATGAGTTGTACAGGGCCAAAGCCAAGCAAAATACTGCGCAGTAACGGCTTTGGTCAAGGTCATCAATTATTTTTCCTGGCAGCCGATCCCACCAACCTGCAATATGGATCCTTCTAGACCTCTCAGCAGCCTTTTATACCATTTGTCACATCAACGTCCTTGACCGCCTGGAAAAGTTCCTGGGAGTCACTGATACTGCCCAGGTATAGTTCAGGTCGTATCTAACTGGCAGGTATGCATGCTTTGCTAGCCTAGCAGTCAGTTTGGACAAGGCCTTCACACCAAACTTTTATGGGGCAATTTGATGATACCTCACTTTTGTTTATGGATATTTACATCATAAACGGTAAATCATTTGCTTTTCTTTATGTATAGGCAGACGCAGATGTGAAGTCAGAGGTTTACATACGCCTTAGCCAAATGCAAAAAAAAAAAAAAAATCTTTTCACAATTCCTGACATTTAATCTTAGTAAACATTCCATATTAGGTCAGTTGAGATCACAACTAATTAAATGTGAAATGTAGACTAATCGTGGAGAATTGCTAATTTCAGCATTCATCTTTTTCGTCACATTCCCAGTTGGTCAGTAGATTACATAGGTTACGCTTAGTATTTGGTAACATTGGCTTTAAATAGTTTAAATTCAATCTAATGTTTTGGGAAACCTTCCACAAGCTTCCAAAACAAGTTGTTGGACTTTTGCTTAATTTCTCTAGACACAACTGAGTCACGTTTGTAGGCCTCCTTGGTCAAACATACACTTTCAGTTATACCAACAAATATTCTGTTGGCTTGATTTAGCGCTTTGTGATTACATTTTTAAAACCTTAACTTCAGTGTCCTTAAGCCATTTACTAGAGGTCATTACCCATTGAGGAAAGCCCATCTGTCTCCCTAGTTTCTGGTGAACTTCTACCGCTGCACAATTGAAAGTATCCTCACCAACTGCATCACAGTTTGGTACGACAGTTGTTCTGACTCGGTTGAAACAAAGGTTACTCATGCACACTCAAACATTCAAATGACTGGAATACTGTATCAACATTGATTGGGCCACTTGTTGAGTCATATGGTCCATACTTATTCAACCTCAAATAATCAAGATTTTTTATCTTCACTCACACACTCAAGTCTGTAGACAACTTCACCACAACAAGCATCCTACTACACTGGCTCGTTGTGCAAAAAAAGCCCTCCATAATCTGGCTCCTACACAAAAATTTAAGGCTGTACATTCAAACGTAAATTGTTGTTATTGTAAGTGTCTATATCAGTGGTTCTCAACCTTTTTGGAGGTACTGAACCCTGCAAGTTTCATAAGCGCATTCACCGAACCCTTCGCACCCTTCACCAAACCCTTCATGCAGAAAAGACTCACACAGAGTGTGTGTATTTTGACCCCCACCGAACCCCTGAGACTAACTCACCGAACCCCTGGGGTTCGATCGAACCCAGGTTAAGAACCACTGGTCTATATGATTAATATTTCTTGGGGGGCTGGAAATTATGTAACGGAACTAAAGGCTGTAAGAAATTTGTTAGAAATACTACAAAAAATATTTCAATTTTGTATGTTTTGAAAGGCTTTATATGCCATCACACAAGTCAAATGGTTCCTTTTAATGCATGTATGTAACCTATGTAAGAATGCTGTTCATTGACTTCAGTTCAGCATTCAACACCATCATCCCCTCCAAACTGATCATCAAACTTGATGACCTCGGTATTAACCCTTCCATCTGCAACTGGATATTGGACTTTCTAACCAACAGACCTCAGTATGTTAGGTTAGACAACCTCACCTCCTCAACCCTCATCCGTCTCACAAGGCTGTGTACTGAGTCCTCTCTTGTACTCCCTGTTCATCCATGACTGCACTCCTGTACATGGTTCCAATCCCATTATCAAGTTTGCAGACGACACAACGGTGGTTGGTCTCATTAATAACAACGATGAGACAGCCTATAGGGAGGAGGTCCAGCTCCTGACGACATGGTGCGCCGACAACAACTTAGCCCTCAACACATAGAAGACCAAGGAGCTCATTGTGGACTTCAGAAAGACCAATGGAGGTACGCACTCTGCATCAATGGGACAGAGGTTGAGCGTGTCACCAGCTTTACGTTTCTGGTCGTCCACATCTCTGAGGACCTCTCTTGGGCCATCAACACTTCCACCCTGGTCAAGAAGGCTCACCAGAGACTCTTCTTCCTGAGGAGACTGAGGAAAGCCCATCTTTCTCCTCAGATTCTAGTGCACAATTGAAAGCATCCTCACCAACTCTATCACAGTTTGGTACCAGCCACAGACTGTTTGCCCTCCTTCCCTCTGGGAGGCGCTACAGGAGCCTCCGTTCTAGGACCAGCAGGCTCAGAAACAGCTTTTTCCCCTCAGCTGTCACCTTGCCGAACTCTGCACCACACACACACCCACAACCCCCCCCGCCCCACCCCAGATACCCCCCATCTGCATCCTCGGCCCCACCCTAGACACCCCCATCTGGTCCCCCACCCTCCTCACCCAACCCATTCCAATAACTTAACAATTACTTAACCATGCACTGCTGCACCCACCTTCCTAATGATGTACATATTAACAAAAAAAAAATCAAAAAAAATAATCTGCTGTTTATACTGTTCATAGCAATCCATTGTTTATACTGTTTATACTGTCTATACTGTTTATACTATTTATTTTGTCAATATCAATCCACTGTCTATACTGTTTATATTGTCTATGTCAATCCACTGTCTATACTGTTCATACCTCATGGC
>JAVQJS010131015.1:15000-17254 GCA_036024795.1 Galaxias rostratus | reverse complement strand
TGGTGACCGAGGAAAGCCACACCAGTGTAATCGATGGCGACTTCAGACCATTAGTGGTCTGGTGGTCACCGGTGGGGGCTTGGTGGACTTTTCCCATTACTGAACGACAGGTCAGTGCTTTTAATGTCCCCAAGAGATCTCAACTAATGGCCCTGTCTGCACACAGACACACTCATTAAACTGGGACTCATACACAAGTGCACTGACACACACACACAGACACACACACACACACAAGTGTTTTAGGCTGGACACTTACAATCAAACACGCACACAAAGGGCTCCATCTGGAGTATCCACACACACACACACACACACACACACACACACGTTCAGAGTGGGGGTTCAGAGTGATCCAGACGGCCCGGTTCACGCAATCGCGCACAAACACACACACACTCGCGCCCGCATCCCCCAAAAACACTGTCAGTTCTAATGCGTTTTGGCCGCGCCGAGGGCAGGTGCTCAGAGTAGGGTGTCGACGTTTAGATTCCTCTGCGAACAGAACCCGAGCACGCGGACTCCTAGACAGCAGAAGAGGAGGGGATTAACACTCAGACATATACTACGGGATGGTGAAAGCACGGTTAAGATTTACACCCCCCCACCCCCACCCCCACACACACACACACACACACACACAAACACACACACACACACACACACACACACACACACACGGTGCCACCTATAGTTCAGGCCGTCTGCCGATAAATAGAAACCATAAAAGGGGCCGGCCATCATTCAGGCGGGCCGTGCTTCACCCCCCCCCCCCATCATCATAAAGCTGTCAGGTCGTGTCTGGCCGTACCCCAGCCCCAGAGCCAGCGGGATGGCGGCCGCATATGTCACAATGTTGAACACAGCCTGCCAGCGCATTTATCAATTCGATCAATCGATAAATCCATTTCTGTTTCTGGCGAGGAACTGGCAGATTGACTCGGGTGAGATGGGATGGGGGGAGCACTTAATGGGAAGCACGAGTCCACACACACACACACATAGACACATACACACTTCCAGTCTACTCACAAACACTTGTTCGCCACATACACACACACATTTCAAACCTTCACACACACACAAAACACACACACGCACGCACGCACGCACACACACACCTTCATACTCCCAAGAAACAAAGCAATCACACAGCACCACACATGAACAGCTTGTCCCTCCTCCGCACCATTCCGGCTGTGGACTGGGCAGAGGGGGGGCGGGGGCACCCAGGAGAACGCTGTGTGACGCTCGACGTGTCGACATGAGAGGACTGAGCCCCCACCGGAGACCTCAACCAGACGGGCACACTGACGGAATCTCGTACACACAAACACAAACACACACGCACACACAGCAGGAGAACCCTGCATACAACGCTGAATTCAATGGCATTCTTAGTTGCATGCTGTACATGCAAATGACGCACATACCACGCACGCGCACACACACACACACACAATGGCGTCATCCTTTTCATGGATTTAGGGGCCAATTATACCAAACATGAGAGCAAACACACGATTAAAGATTTATTTACCCCCCCCCCCCTTTAAACCACCTCTTTGCCCCCCCCCCCCTCACGCCCTCTCCAGCTGCCTCCCAGTGTCTACAATCTGCAGGAAGCAACGCATTGATTTCATTACACAGAAAAAAGCCCTGACTGTACAGATTGCGGTGGCCCCGCAGAACAACAAGCCCTCTCTCCCTCTCTCCCTCCCTCCCTCTCTCCCTTCATCCCTCCCTCCCTCTGCACCGGGGTGTAATTTGGTAAGTGGAGTATGAATCTCCGCCGTTCATTAGCATCAATTAGCCACGTAGCGCCGGGCCTACTCCCCACGCGTCCTCGGGGACCCACGGCTGTGCGCTGCATTAGGGTCAACAGCGGCAGCCTACCAACACACTGTCTATGGGGGGAGGACAGTGCTCAGGAAGAGATACACACCTCCTTTACACCCGCGGAGTCATGCTGTGAATTAGTTGGCAACTAATACAGCCGTAATCTATAAAAGGCCGTACCTTTCTATTTTCCCCCTCGAAAAGAATCTCTCCTCCTCCTTCTCGTCATGCTTAGATAGAGGGAAGTAAAAAGCCTTGAAAAGGGAGGAAGAGGAATCTCTCTCCCCGCTGGTCCATCAGCTCGTTCTTTTATTAGCATACCACCAGGCTCAGGCCATTTCAGTCACGCACGCACACACGCACGCACACACTATTGGATTACACGAGATGGAAGACACTCATCCTCTTCACGTTA
>JAVQJS010131015.1:0-12500 GCA_036024795.1 Galaxias rostratus | reverse complement strand
AGAAAACAAACATCCACCTCGGAGTAGCAGAGGAGTAGAGTATAGGCACGGGGGAGTGGAGGGAGGGAGAGGGGGTCTGGAGGAGAACACAGGCACACACACGGCCGTGGGAACCGTCACACCAAGAACACATCCTCACATGGCACGGCCCACCCGAACACACAGCCCATTCTTAGGGAACCTCTTTAGGCATAGGTGTGACATAATGGTGTGTGTGTGTGTGTGTGTGTGTGTGTGTGTGTGTGTGTGTGTGTAGGCAGGTCTCCCAGTGACAGCACTATGGAGCCTCGCCTATTGAGGCGGCGTCACCCTGCTTTCCAAAACACTGAGCCCGCTTCCTGAGATGCATAGAGAGGGGCTGGGAGGAGGGAAGGAGAGAGGGAGGACCAAGAGAGAGAGAGAGTCCTGAAGGGTAAAACACCGAAAACAGAGAGGCCAGTGAAGAAGAGACAGAGAGAGAGAGAGAGAGAGAGAGAGAGAGAGAGCAACCTTGACGAGGGATCAGCGGAGGTGAGGGGCGACGGAGGGGATGCAGAGAGGAAAACACTGAGAGAAGGAAAAGCGAGTGAGGAGGAAGGAGAGAGAAAGGAGAGCGACCTTGACTGGGGCTCGGCAGAGGTGAAGGGTGAAGGGATTAGACAGAGAGGAAAGCATTCATGCGAGGGTTTTCAACTACACTGCTTCCTTTCCTGGTAGAGAAAGTCAGATTAGCCGGGTCGTGCCTGTGGACATCTTCCTCCTCTGCAATCCCCTGTGTTTCTGGGTCTTTGCCAAGCAACTCGTGGAACGTTCAAACATACATAAGAGACATAAGTGAGGGTGAGGGAACATCCATTCAAAGAGGACGTTTTAAAACTCTCGCCCTTTCCGGCCGACCCACTTCCAATTTGAAGAGTCACAGTGAAAACAAGCCTTTTTACGAGCCAAACCCAAAGCGTTTCATGTCGCACAAAGCACTCCTTTAAGTGTGCTGTGCCTCATAAACTGTCGCAAAGGTGACATTACGCGCCTCTCTGTCTCTATAACTCTCTCCCACTCCCCTTGCCCCCTTTTTGTCAGCCTCCGATAACAAACCGTCGGAGAGGGTTACGTCAGCCCCGGTGTGTGTATAGCGGCTCAGCCCGGCTCAGCTCGGCTCAGCCACGTACGACAGCGTTGCTCCCCTGATAACAGGTGCCGGGGCGCACAGGCACATCAAAGCCCACGGACGGACAGCGGATGACGGACAAATCCCCTGGAGGTGGAGGTGGGCTTAGGGAGCCGGCTGGCAGTGCCGAGGAGATAGGTGCGCTCCGTGTAATCACAATCTACACAAACAAGTCCACTGACTCCCCTGAGAGGGCGGACGAGAGGGGTTACAAGAGAGAGAACGAAACCCTTAAGTCAAGTGAAAAGACAAAATGTGGATGGAGAGAGCATGAGAACAATGCCACGAGAAAGAGTGGAGGAGCTGGAGGGAGAGAAGGGATGTCTGGAGGGATGTCATCCACGCCTACGATGCTTTAGAATGGGGATGGTCTTTTGTGTGTGTGTGTGTGTGTGTGTGTAGGTGTGTGTGTGTGTCTCTCTGTTTGTTTTTGTTTTTGTGTGTGTGTGTGTGTGTGTGTGTGAGTTTGTGCGTCCTCCTCTTTAATCAGGAGCAGCGGAAGCATCACGCTGGCTCTGGACTACGAGCCGAGATCTGAGAGCACAGATAGCATATCATCAAAGCCCCGCCTATCCCTCGGCAAGGTCTGGCCTGGAAGACCCAGTTACACACACTCACATGCACACACACACACACACACACCGATGCACGCATACACACACCCAGCGCAGAGCCTGCCGGCAGCATGACGGTGCTTTTCTGCAAAAACTCAGTGACCTCACCACGACTCCAAATCCCTGTTTTAGCAGACTTTGATTTCCTTCTTTGTCCGGATAGTTCCAGGGGGAAATAAGTTTGACAGTTTGCCAGTGTCACTCAAGGCTAACATGCCTGAATTGGGATAGAAAACACAAAGATGCTCGCTATCCTTCCTGTTCACCGAAAGAGAAAGACAGGAAAGAGGGAGAAAAGAGGACAAGAGACGCTTCTGTTCTATTATATATAAAGTCAAAAGAAAAAGAGAATGCCTGTGCATGAGTGAAAGTGAGACGGACGGAGTGAGTGAGTGAGGGAGACCAAATACAACCAACTCAGCAAAGTCTTTCCACGCTCAACAAACTTCTGAGGGCTCCACGTCTATTTGCCAAAGCCCCCCTCATCACCGTGGCGATAGGTATTAACCAGGATGTTTTATTCATGAGCTTCCCTGGTGGAACGTTCACTCACGCTGCACACGGAGAGCGAGGAAAAACAGGATTACAGAAACCGTAAATAAACAAAAAAGTGGAGACGTATTAAGATATTCCCCCTTTAATCTGCCCAGGGGGATTAAGTCATGATACCATGTCAGGCACCGGAGGTAGGGAGGGGGAGGGAGGGCTGGGGATGCAAACACAAACGCCATGCAGGGAGAAAGAAGAAAAGGGATTGTGGTACGTGTCAGAGTTTGACTTTCCACAATAGCGACGTTGTGTCGAAATGTGGCGCCGCGAGAGCTCCCGTCAGCCGCCATGACGGTAAGCAACAAAGAAGGTAATCGCGGCAGTAAACAAACACACAACAACAAAAAACTGTTCCAGCTGAGCTCTGTGTGTTTACCTGTCTCCGTGGGGACGGGAGGCTGGGGGAGGAGAAAGAGGAGGAACAGAGTTATCAGCTCTAACAGCTGTTCACTGGCTCCTGTGGTGTCCACTGAGGGAGCAGGTCACCACACTGGATGAAGGGGAACAGTGTGGTGATGGTGGCACATTAATGGCGGACCTCACCCTAACCAGCCCTATCAGCAGATTTCGGCACAACAGTTCTTGGAAAGCTGAAGAATTCGAAGATTTGCCTCTTCCTCGGTATGTAAAACACAAAAAACATAAATTCTATGTTCCTCTACTATTGCTCGACAGATTAGCCACTAATATTAACAACGAACGAGCAACGCGTGCCAATTGGTGAGCAAGCTACCAGCTAGCGAGCTACACAGGACCGCCATGCAGAAGTCAGCGGACCAACAGTCCTCGGCAGGGCCTGCCCTCGTCACTTTGGTTCCCAGTCCAGCACAATACACCTCCTTTCCCGCCTCTCCTGGGCTGCTCTGGACAAATGGCCCATGCTTGTCTTCTCTCCGCCTTATCTTAATTAGCTAACCATTGTTTTTCCTCCTCAACTCACTATCTACGCCGGCGGACAGGGTCAGAAATCTCTCTCCGGACGGAACAAGACGCTCAAAGTAGACGGAGCCCCCCCGGCCCTCGGAAACATCCTCGGCAGGCCACCCCACCGTGCTCCGGGCTTCCATCCCTCTCTCTTTCCTTATTCCCTCACCTCCTTACTACAGTCCACCTCTTCTTACCTCTCCTTCTGGTCCCCCCTTATGGCTCTCTGCCTGCCTCCTTCCCCTCCCCCCCAGACTGCCAGTGCCAATCCGGTTTGTTGCTCCTCCGGTCGCCGCTGCTCTCATTAAGACACAGGCAGCCCATAAAGGGGCCGATGACATACACCCCCCTCCATCCCAGTCATAGCCCCCCTGCCTCCCTCACCCCCAGCCCCCCACCTCTCAAACACATCAGTCAGGCGATGGCCCCGCGGCCCTCGCACACATCACAGGCTGGTCACATGATGTCCCACGGGGGCCAATCTAGGTGAAGGAGGGGAGGGTGAGAAGGAGGGAAGGGGAAAGAGAACGCGAGGGAATGTGGCAGCGGAGATGTCCACGAATGGGAGGATAGGAGGTAAAAAAAAAAAAAAGACGGAGGTGCCTTAGAGAGCGGAAATGAGAACCGGCAGGCCAGGCGGAGGAGACGGAGAGCGAGAGGAGACAGGAGCAGGAAAGAGACAGAGACGGAGGGGAAGGCATCCCGTCCATGATGAATGTCATCATGGGAGAAAGAAAGAGTCCTGAGGCAGCCACGCTGTTTGCACTTTGCATAATTTGAGTGTGAAAGGGAGAAAGGAGAGAGAAGGAGGGAAGTGCAGAGATGTATATAGGAGAAGAAGAGACAAGAGAGTGAAGAAGGAAGGACAGAGATAAGTAAACTACCGGGTCCTCGGGCAGTCAGAGAGAGAGAGAGAGAGAGAGAGATCAGTTCTTCATAGATGAGACATCACAACACAATGAATGTTGGTGTATGCACTCTCCCTCTAACTGCGCTAGCACGCGCTATCACGCACAGACACACACACACACACACGCATTCAGAGAGAGTGAGGCCCACACTCGCTTCTCACGCTGTAGTCCGCCTCGACGAGACGCACTCTTAATTGGATTAGCGCTCCGCAGATGGACGACGCGATTCCTCCTCTCCCCCCACACAAACCACAAACACACACACACACACACACATACACACACACAATTTGACAATAGAGCGGTTGAGTTCTCGTCAACACAGGGGCAGCATCCTGTCAGCCTCAAACACCAATGGCACAGACAAAAGGAGCCCCTGATAACTTTGCCTGTGCGGTTACCAGACGGTTAGCCACCGCCCACGCCCAGGCAGAGGCTTCTGCTGTCTGATAGTAACACTATCTGGAACAAGGAGGCCGTACGCAGGTGACGGGATACCTTTGGAAGGTCCAACGTCTGCCCGGATCATGTAGAGCCCAACACGCCCAAACAGACAGAGATAGACACGTAGTCACTTCCAATTGCAAGTTAAAGACAGCACACCGACACATATAGACAGCAACAAAGGCTCGAGACCGCAGCATAATTGGCAGGGCCCGGACAACCCTGAGAGAAGCAGTGGATCTACAGCAGGTAGCCATGGGGAAGGCTTCTATGTCCTTTCCCTGGAGCAGTGTGAGGCGCTGGGCATCACATCGCAGTGACTAGCCCCCACATGGAGCGGACGCCCTGCCTGTCCGTCTGTCTCACAGCGTGAGCTGGATCCTACCCCCACAGCCCCTGCCAGCCAGGCCTTCCAACACACACACAACACGGTGGTGGACTGTTAGTGTGTGTCAGGGAGAGAGGGTTTGAAAGGTGAAAATGAAACCCAGAAAAAGCCTGTGCACATGTAATCGCCCTGCCTTCTCCAGCACCACGGTGTTCTGACAGGCCACGGCACACAGATAGGGCTGAAGTTAGCACGGTCCCTGAGTGGGCAGCGCACCCCCCCCCCCCCCTTTCCCCTCCGTCGCTCCAGGGCAGCCTCCACCGCATGGTCCTCCTTTATTTAATCTACGCCAGCGGTGAGCGAGGCGCAGGCGGCCGGAGGGGCCGCGGTGAATCGAATAAGTCTCTGCCCTCTGACCCAATGTCTCCAACACACCGTCGACCCCGGCCGTGCTTTTGGAAGGCACACAGATGGGGAGGGAGGGAGAGAGAGAGAGAGAGAAGAACCGAAGAAAGACGTGAGGCAGTTTGAGCTTACTGTCGCTGTGTGTTTGTCTGTGTGTGTGCGAGCGTAGGTGTGCGCACCTGAGCGAGCGAGAGCAGGCCTCTCTGTGCCCCGCAAGCCACGTCCTCCAGCAGGATAGCGTTACAGTTCCCCGTGTGTTCTCACTCTGTGTGTGTGTGTGTGTGTTGCAGGTGTGTGGGAGTGTAGAAGTACACCATGAAATGTGTTGTGATGTCTCTGATCTATGAGGAACTGATATCTCTCTCTCTCTCTCTCTCATGCTATTCACAGAATCTTATTTCCCAAGGGTAATATTCATGGCACGTTACCAATTACAACATCTATTTGCAATAGACAACTTACTTAAATGACTAACAAAGCTGGATAAGCAATTGTTTTCCCCCATTTGGACTGAGAAGTAGGTCATAGACAGCTGTGCAAAGGTGGTGTGTGTGTGTGTGTGTGTGTGTGTGTGTGTGTTTGTGTGTGTTACGCGTGTCCGTGCTTTTAACATCTGTGTAACTGCACACACCACCACGGGGGCTGATTAGAAGGCTGTTCCCCTATTCCCCAAACCCCGGTCTCCCAGGGCAACAGCAGCGGAATCCTGCTTAGGAAGCTCGTCCCTGAAATGTCGAAGGGAGGAGAGAGCGAGAGACAGGCACAAAAGACAGCCCCCATTTACCAGGGGACGAATTTGAACACAGCCACTGAAGGAGGCTTGGGGAGGGCCAATCCTTGCAGAGAAGGGCCAGGCACGGGACACCCAGACCTGGGCACAAGGAGGAGGGCTGGCTGGGTGAACTAGAGACAGTCCTGCGGGTGGAGGCAGGCGCGCTGGGTCTGGAGGGCGGTGAGGTGGATGTTATAAAGGACCAAGGAAAGTCAACAACACGGCTCTGGGTCTGCTGCATGTACTACATCTTACAGCTCATTAGGCACACCTTTTCTCTGTACAACTTTTCCCCTGATCTTGCCGCTTGCTCTTCCCGCCTCCCTCTCCACCGCTCCTCCTCCTCCTCCTCCCCTGGGCTTTACTCTCCCCTCTACCAACGCGGCTTGCTTCTTCCCTTTTCCTCCACCCCATCCTCCTGCGTCCTATCTACTTGCTCATCATTCCTTTGCTTTTTACCCCCTCACAGCCGCCTCCTCCTCAGCCTTTCTGTTGAATCTGTTCCACCTCTCCTCCTCTGCCATGCCTTGCTGCCGATGCAGGGCTTTGGCAAAGGCACTCATAGCAGACACTGGCATCTGCCGAGGAGAGAGTGGCTGGCCCAGCGCCAGCGGGCATCGCTCTGGCAACCAGTCGCATCGTCGGATTTATCTCCAGCCTGTCAGCTGATGCCCTTTGTGGGTGTAAGACGAGTGGGCACGGGCTCGCCTTGGCGAACACCCCTCTGCTCTGCCAGGGCGCCCCGGGCCCGTAGACACGGCACGAGGAGAGCCATGTGAGGCGAGCCCTGAAAATGCCTCCCAACTCCCAGGCTAAGGGCTCAAGTGTTTTGAGGGAGGGATGGCAACTGAGAGTGGGGAGCGATGGGGGGGCCGGTGAAGAGTGAGTCGGGTAGGGGAGTAGAGAGAAACAGAGTGAGAGAGAATGGGTGGGGGGTGGAGATACGCCACTGTTTAGCTGAACAGCAAACAAGAAGAGATAAGCTCGACACGAGGGTGAGGGAGCTCACAGGACGACAGTCTGCCTCCTGCCTCTGACCAAAGCCCAGCAACTACGAGCTCAGAACAAGACAACGCTGTGCAGCTCACTCTCAGTGATCCAGGGACAAATCATCTAATGCCATTAACTAACGGCGAGCCCGTTTATAGATCGGATCCCACAGAGAACAGCAGGTTGAAAACTAATTGCATTTCCATTGAGTATCACCACTAAATCTTCAATAATCCCAATTAAACAGTCAGTCTTGTAAATGTCATGCTATGTATCTGTCTCTGACTATAAGAAACCTTTGTAGAGAAGCTGACCCACAGGAAAAGAGAGCGGATGGCGGCTGATGACAAAGCGCCAATCAATTGCAAGCTAATATAACCATTCAATCAATTAGTAGCATGACAAATCCAAGTGATCCTGCCTGGTTGACTCTAAAATTCAATTCCATGAAGGCAATAAATCAATTATCCAGAAAAGCAATTCACTACATAGTAATTAGTAGAGACTTTTGAATTTCTGTTTTAATGTAACATGAATTCATACTGGATAAGACATGCACATTTCTTTAACAGCGTTTGCAACCAATATATAACCAAGCAGGTTATCACAATCAGATGTTGTCTACCTCATTGTTGTATAGTTTTAATATAGGATAGACGTCTAGTCACATTTAATTAAAAATAAAGACTTCCTCTAAAATAGCCTGTAAACACATCATCGGAGACTAATAATTTCACTTTAAACTACCAACAGGCAAATCATAGAGGTCCGCTTCACTTAAACAACAAGAAGCTCTCTCCTTCCTTTCGACTGTAAAGATAGTCTACTTACGACAATTCTCTTCATCGCTGTTATCGGAGCAGTCATCATCATCGTCGCATCTCCACAGCGTCGGTATGCACCTTCCGTTTTTGCACTGAAACTGACCAGTTTCACAATCCGACTCCGTATGAGTTCCTTTTAGATGAAAACACATATTATTGAACAATAACGAAATGCGGAAACTCGCAGAAACAAACGATGTGTGAACATATTTGAAATAGCCTTCACAGGTCAGTGATGGGGCCAGCACAACTTTGTCACTAGCATAGAGGTTTCCTATTTTGCTTTCAGTTTATACCAACCCCTTTAAAAACATATTGCATAGAAATTACCATTTGCAAAAAGTGTCATTCAATTAATAACTGTAATGAAGTCAAAACCCAGGTCAACAAAGGATTGTGAGTGAGTGCACTCTTTAATGTATTTTTTTTATAGTTGGCATGTTGCCTACTGTACATGGCAATAATTGTACATGAAAACTCTAAACATATATTCAATGGACACTGTATATTAATATTAATGTTTGTGTATGAGTAGCCTCAACAAAAACAAAAACATTATTGAATTAACCTAAACCAAAAGGTGGTAGCCTACATTTTATGGAACTTGCTGTTAAGGTTTTTCGTTTGAGAGACCAAGGTGCTGACTTTTTTAATAACAGGCATACCAAGTAAAATACGTCGTAGTCCGTCTCACAATGTATCTGAACAATACTGTTCTGATCTAAGGTATCATTGTATTCGTGTCCATCGCCTTCACTGACTGAGTTGAAGCTACCTTCCTTCCGCGCGTCACCATAGATCGTTTTCACTAAGGTATTGGAAAGCCTATTTTGGAATAGACAGAGCTTCCTATTAGGTCAACTAATATAAATGTTTTGGGTGTTTAATTTGTTACAACCCATATTGCAGGCAAGCATAGCTTCATTTAGAATCGGTAGCCTAATTACAATTGATAAGTGGTGCAGGTATTCAACACAAGTCGTTTGCCATGATATTTGCCGATTTATGCGCTGTAATGAAAATCTCCTACCACATGAAGACAAGTGGCTTACCTTTAGTGGAGTGAAGCTCCATCAGTAACAAATGTAACAGCATTAGCTTCCCGACTTCTGTCCACATCTTTAGAATCGGATTCAGTTTATAATGTGATCATGTAAAATAACAGAACGAAGCTAGTCAACGCTTCCCCTGGCTTCCCGATGCCTGTATGCACCCTCGTTCATTCGCTCGCTGCTCTCTGCCTCTGTTGAAATTTGAATCAGTGACGCTTATGGGCGGGATTGTGCCTGCGGTAATGAAGTGAAACCGAATGCAAATGTTATGTTACGTTACTCATATCGGTCGATACAGCTGGTGAATTGACCTAGCGCCTCTAAGGTATTGGAGCAAATGTAATTTGACCGAAAATGCAATGTGCCCTAAGAAAAATAAAATAAATATAGTTGGAGTTAAGGTCTGATGTTTTGAACGCCTCGTGCATTAAATCTTCTTACTTGATCACAGCAAAACAGACCACACGTAGCAGGCTGAGTGGAAAAAAGTTTCGTTCATTTTTACAATTAAGCTTGAAGTGTTGATAGTTGACGATTAAACTGTTTTCCATAGTCACGACAGCAAAGCAAAATATAGGCCAAATGTTAGTTTATAAACTAATTCAACTGATACATATCGTATGAACTTCAATACATTGAAACTGTTAAGGATTCAACTTTTTAATGTAAACTATTTTATCTTTTCCATGCACAAGCTCTGATTTGGTGATATGTCTCGTAGACCACGTTATTTTTCATATCAAGCACTGATTTTTTCAACGAATGTGGGCTAGTTCAGGCATCACATGAACTAGAGCAGAAAGCCAGGACAAGTTCCCGTCTCTTACTGGAGAGCTGCGGAAGGTAAATCTACTGGAAGAATTCAGAATGTGTGTCAATGAAGGAATTAGCATGTCACAGTCGACTAACTCACATTCCACAATCCAGCCTTTAAAACAAATACACAAGGCAGTATTCCTAATATAAATCGATAACCTCTATATACCAAATCAGCACCATGACAGACTGTCAATAGTGTATGTGGTCATACTGTGATCGTTTCCTTGGCTTCTGTGCACATACAGCATCATGCTGGAATTATGCTTGTAACATCTGGCCTATTGCCTGTCGTGGTCTCTGGAGGTTTATCCAGACTTTGTGTTTATCCGTCTGTTGATACAGTGTTCATTCCCTCATTGGAAGCTTCTGTTCAGTCATGCATTCAACCAGTGACTGACACAGTGACCAAGACCTCCAGGCTGATTAGTTTCCCTACCCCTCCCTCCAGGGCTGTCCCTTCTCCCGCGAGTCACCTCTCGATGGCCTTCCCTGACTCGAGACAGACAGCACCGTTGAAAGACAACAAGGATGGTGGTCAGCGGATACGCTGTGCCTAGAGGGAGGGGGCGAGGGCCAGCTGAAAAGAGCCCACTGTGCGTTGTCGGTGAAGCACACAACAGAAGTGGCGTCTCGTCAATAGGTGGTGGTGGTGTGGGGGGGGGGGGATTGGAACGTCAGTGCATCAAATGATATGGAAGTAGAAGGGGTCTGGCGTGAGAGTTCGCTCAGAAGAGGAGGCAGAAGCCGGACAGACTCAATCAAACATTGATCAATGACCATGGAAAAACAGCTCATTCAAAAGTCCCTGAAAGATATTTCATATTTTTGAACTGCGATCAGGATTGCACAGGTCGGCACATATCCCTGTACTTTCCAGAGCCGTGACATGGCGGCACGATAGAAGTTACAATAGGAGAACACTTAAAGTGTTACTTTAAAAATTGTCTCATTATGTATTTCTAAAATCCTCAGCCAAAATGTGCAATAATGTTGTTTTCTTTTGGGTGTGAAAAAATGTAAAAATACTTAGTTTTGATATGTTATCTTCCTAAGCCATTATGTATTCTATATGGTATATAATATCACGTTGTTGTCATCAATCTCTCCCTCCCTCTTCCACCATGATGACTCATACATTTCATCTTAGCTATGTTGGCTCCGCAGAGGCCCAATCATTTGTACGACGTGTTTGAAGCTACCGAGGCATGAGATTCTTAACCGGGTATATACATGTTAATGAATAGGTACTAATGAATATATTCATTTAGCATACAGGGTACAAGTTTATCATCCAGACTGGCTTTCACCTCACTATGAAAATACATGTATTTCAACTGAGGCAGGATATTTCTCCAGGCTATGTAATCTTGTTAGATAATTTAGGATTATTTTTTCAGAACTTCAATAAGTAGATCAGTATGCTGCCCGTGGAATGGCCACTGTTGTGGGGTACAAAGGGCATCTCAAGTGACCATGTATTTACAGTATGGATTATCTCTCTGGATTTAGTGGCCAACACAGGCCGGTCTGATATCGTAAGGCTTTGTTAAATTCCAGCTAATGCTATTTATTCCACCCTGACAAAGCTACAACCAACAAACGTAGGGAACAAAATGCGCAAATTAGAACAATTAATCAAAAAGTTCTGTGTGAGGAAAAAAAACACCTCAAGTTTCTCGGTTTGAAATCTTTTGTGTTCTCTCCAAACATCGGAAGGAGAAAAACAACAAGCACAGCCACACTTACTCTTCCCTATCTCCCGAGCATCTGAGCCAATTTCACACTCAGGCTTTTGGCTGTTTAAATTTAAAAAAACAAAATGCAAGCCTATTGTCTGACTGCCAGATGCTCCTGTTTTGGAGGATTCTCTTCTAACATCAGTATTCCACAGCCATGCCCCATTGGGCTGAACCTACAAACAATCAAGGGAGGACATTGCTCATTCAGATTGGTCTCTCTCTCTTTGTGGTCGATGGAGATTCAGTTTAGGGCGAGACAGAGGAGAGGGAGGTCTGAGGAGAGGAGGAGGGACAGAGAGGAGGTGGAGGTGAAAGGACATGGCAGTGAAACAGCCAGACATCCCCTGGCCCTCTCATCCCTTCTGCTTAACCCTTTGTCCCCTGGGCAGAGACAGAGGAAAACAGAGAAAAATAAATAAAAGACCTTGGCAGAGGTCAGCTCATCAGGCCTTGGGAGGTGAAAGGTCGGAGGAAGGGGTCAACCAGGAAGCTTTGAACGGAGATGGGGACAGGGGAGCGAGTGGTGGGAGTGCTGACCAGTGAGTGTAAAGGTCAGATGTTCCCCTTGCGTGTCGCATCTTAAGATGGACGATTATCTTCTTCATGTTGTGTCGAACATGGCTTCGACAACTTCTAAATCCCAGTTGTACCAGCGTGTGATTGGGGAAGCATGTGTTCTGATGGGACTAAATTGTCTTTCTGCGGGATTGCGTGTTTACGTAACCTTTTTTCTTTACTTAAAATTGTACCTTAGCCTATGGCACTGTTACACAATACACAACATGACAGCAAGGGTTCATACATATTTATACAGGGAAGTTTTTGTGAACAGATAAGATGCAAGTTTTCACATCTACTTTGGTAGGCTAGTGAAGGGTAGTATTACACTGAATCAGTGTGTAATTTAGCTGACAACATTAGTGTGGCCTTGATCCTTGCTCCGTCAGCAGTTCTGACTCCCTCACCTCAACTCTATACCCTC
>JAVQJS010131003.1:0-10284 GCA_036024795.1 Galaxias rostratus | reverse complement strand
ATCTGAATTTGTAAATAACGGATCTAACTGGGTAGCAGAAATATCCAGTAATGGATTGCATGCTGTGCTTTAGAGCTAACAAGGTTGTACCGTTTGTTTGTAGTGATTTAAATAAAATGCATTATTATTATTATTATTTTTATTAGACTACAATACGCCATCATAATTTTGTCCCGGCTATCTATTTACGAGACAGACTTCTGTGGTGTTATTGAAAACTCATGGTCCTTTTTGAACATCGGCCAAGTTTTGACAGTCACCGAAAAGTCAGGTTCCGAACTGCATTGGCTGTAATGGATGTTTTGGTTTTTGGTTCGGTAGGTCCTCTGATTTTTTTCAGAACTGGATCCTGAACGGTCCGTGTTGTGGTGTTTACTGAAACGCTGTGTTTTTCCCTTTCCTCTCCTCGACCATGGGATCCTTAACGTTCGCTGGAGCAGAAAAACAACACAATCCAGTTGAACTTGTTCAAACCAGAACCAGATTTTGATTCACCGTTTTATGTTTGATGATTGTTGATCTCCTAACCTCTGTGCTGTGCTGCGGTAAAGCCATGCACACAAAGCTGCTCGTAAGCTCTGCACACATCGGTAGGTTTCTGATGTCAGGGTTCTCCTTCTGGAAGTCCTGCATTTCTTACGAGAACACGTTTCATTGTTTTAAACTTGTTTTTAAAAAAAGGTGCACGCTGCAGTTAAACCTAATTAATCTTGAAAAACGCCCACGTGTGTAATTGCTGTTCACCTAAATGCTTTGGCCATTCTGTTAGTGTGTGTAAGTTTGGTTAGGCTTTGTAAGCTCCATTGTTGTGTCAGGTCTGTGTCTTAGGTGTCTGCTCTGTCCTCAATGTGTTGCTTAAACCGAGGAGGATGGCTCGCAACCTTTCACTAATCCTATCCCAGCTCCACCTTGATATCATAGCCTACAGTAGAATAGTAGTTAAAAAAACAAAAAAAAGTTAAGACAGAAGTCTTTTTCCCAGAAGTCGTCATACCGGCTGTCTTATTCTGAAATCTGGCCCTCAGCCCTTTTATTGGTTGCCGCGGGCAACGTGAATTTTCCCATGAACGGTGACACAACTGCTCTCATCTATAAAAGTGTCTGTGACAAAAAGGAGGGTTCAAAAAAAAAAAAGAAGGTGGGAATCACAGCATGGGAAAACGTCCGTAATTGACTCAGACATCGAATAACTTTGAAATTATGCGACAAAGGGAAATACTGGTTGTGTTGGTCTCACGGCTAGAAGTCAATGTGGCGGACACGTTTCTTATTTTCGTTAGAGGGAGATTTCATTACTTATTTGATGGCTGGATTAGCGTCCGTTATTTTATTTTACACTATCAATTATCAATCTGTCAATTATTTTAGACCCTGTTGAATTTTTTTTTATAAAACTTGACTTTTATTTTAAATAATAAAAATCTATTAAATTTAAGGTGTCTTTGAATAACAAATCCAAGTTCAATATGAAAAAACAAAGTTTGTAGTTTGTCTAAATATTGTACTGTGTACATGTGCAGGATTTTTAGTGTTACAGGAGACGATGTTATTAACAATGCACTGTTGCCGGGCAGTTTAACACATATTCTGAATGTCACTGTACGTGGGCAGTGAATTATCACCTCTCATAGACTCTACCGGACACTGGGGATTTTGACTCATCTGGATTTCCCCTACATTAGTCACCGACTGGAATACACACACAGACTACATAAAATGCACTCACACACACACTGAAGATGGACCACACAGCCCTGAGACTGACTGGACCGTGTGTACTGTGTAAGCGTGCGTGCGTGTGTGTGTGAGAGTGTGTGTGTGTGTGTGCGTGTGCGCGCGTGTGTGTGTGACACTGTGATTGACATGGTTAATATGGCTCTCCATAGCTGCCCCAACGCCAGGGCCTACCTCATCAGCTGCTCCAACAACTGCTCCCAGGCATCCAATATGTAAAATGCTGCAGGACATTAATAGTCTGTGTCCACACAACCCTTAGCAGCCTATAATGCATTACTATGACTTAAACAAACAAATTGAACGAACTAACTCCATAACAAAAATAACTAACAAATGATCGAACTTGCTAATGAAGTAACTAACTTTCAAATCAATGAAAAGACATGTTTGAACTTCGGTAAACTTGGCCTGGCGAGGTGTCCGGTTTGCTCCACAGGGAGGATAGGCCGGAAGTCCTTGACTCTATGTTGTAGCCAGGCTTACCACTCTGACTGGGATGTGTTTCTATGTTCCTCTGATCCGGGTCCTCGTCTGGATAATAAGCACATCACTTCAGATTTGCACATTCCTACCGAGGGCAGTGAGACAGAGGACAGGCCTGACGTCGTTGCTGGCCTATAAACACATGCTTGTGTCTGATGTAATGGGGGGGGGATTCGGTTACCGAGTATTAGAGCAAATTAGTGATGTAATGGTATCGCGTGTCGTCGTAAACTTCTAATTTGATCAGCGCATCAGAGAGTTCAGCTGTGTGGATGGAGTTTGTCCTTGACCCAGAAATGATGAGGGAGAGAAACAGTGGGAGATGTATTATGCATATTAATGTTATAACCTGGAGATTATACTTTCCTGTGTGTATGTGTAAGCCTCTTTTAAAAATGGGAAGGGTATTTTTTCTTTACGGTGTTTATGTCTAGTTTTGTGAATGTGTGGGCATGACAATGTGATCTGTGTGTGTGTGTATGTGTGTGTGTTAGAGAGTGTATGTGTTTGTATGTGTGTGTGTGTGTGTGTGTGTGTGTTAATGTGTGTAGGTGTGTGTGTGAGTATGTATGTGTGTTTTAGTGATTGTCTGTGTTTTTGTTTGTGTGTGTGTGTGTTAATGTGTGTAGGTGCGTGTGTGCGAGTGTGTGTGTGTGCGTGTTAATGTGTGTAGGTGTGTGTGTGTGTGTGTGTGTGTGTGAGTGCGTGCCTGTCTCTTGTTGTATTTTAAACAGTTTGTTTTGGGGTAGAGTAAGGGCCAGGGGAACTAAAACCAAAAGGGGGATTTTATCCCATGTGTCTTCTCCCCTCAGCCACTGTGGACACTGAGCAAACGAGGTGGCATTACAGTCTTAGCTCATCAGGTTGGCACCGGCCTATGACATCACCACTATCGTCTCTCTCCCAGGTGCACTGTGGGTAGCCAAGAGGAAGCAAGGCTCTTTTCTTTTTTTATAAGAACTGCCGGAGTCTTGCTTTGAGGTTTGTGTTACCCTGGATACACAGCATCTATTTATTGTCAGCCTTTCGGTGACCCTGTTGGTTTTTATTTTATTTTAGCATGCTGATTCATCTGTCAATCATCTCTGAAACACACGGAAGCATTCTTAGTTTACCGGGGCCGATCTATCTGGGTGAGGGTTGATGGTTGTAAGAGGATGTGTGTGTGTGTGTGTGTGTGTGTGTGTGTGTGTGTGTGTGACTGGAAGATGTGCTTGGCTGTTGAGGTTCTCAAGTACAGTCCTTGAAGAGGCTTTCGTTTATGTGGTCAGCTGTTCTCTCTTCGTTTTTCTTTCAGAGGTTCAATAGACTGAGCTCAGGGCACCGTAACATTAACATTGACTGGGGAGAAAAAGTCCAAGTTCTTCAAAGCCTGCATCTTCCATTCAGGTGAGATGTGCATGCGCAGAGTGTAGTCACAGTGTTTCCCTTTCGGAAAGCAGGCATAGTGGTATTTCTATGTTTCTTTTGGGGGGTTTTGTGGAAGTTTCTTTTTTCTTTTTTCTGGGGTGTGTGTGTTTTCTTTTTTTTTAATCAGGGTTGCATTCTATAAATAAACACTCATTTATAATGATACAAATTTCAGGGGCCGATATCAATTTCTGAAAAATAAGATAATGGTGTTTTCCACTCCCAGGCACGTGTATGTGCCTAAACGAAGTGAGAGACAATCAAGTTTCACTAAACCCGAGGCAAAGGGATAAGACAATTCAAAGTGTTGTGTTTATGCAGGGAGCAATAACCAAAACAGAAACGTAAAACATTCCCGCGAGGCTTTTGTGTTGTATGTGTGAGAAGAAGTTGAGATTAAAAGGTGAGGTCTGACGGGGGGTTTTGTTGAATCGTCTGGGGACAGATCGACAGTGGCATTTTGCGGCGAGCTTTTTAACCCCCCCCCCCCCCAGACTATTGGCCGTTGAGGATGGAGTAGAGGGAGGCTGTGTGATGCAACAGAAATGCCCACAAAACCACAGGGGAATCCGGGTGGAAATATCAGGACAAGGCGCGGGAACAACTGGTATGGCTGGGAGGAGGAAGGGGGGGGGGGGGGGGCGGTGAGCTTTTTCGGACCCTGGTCAGAGAGACGAACATTTGACGCGGGAGGGGGGGCGCTTGCTGGGGTGCGTATGGGGGTTCGGGTTCATCGGGGTAACGGGTGTTGCTTGATATCTATATCCTAGCAACTCAAGAGAGAGAGAGAGAGAGTGATAGCGTGGGCAGCTGAACCAAGCGATTGGTTAGGACGGTCTGGCACAAGCACCGCCCATTTCACAGGGTTGTCTATGCAAAAGATGTTTGCTCAAATCAAAACATCACTCAAACTTTCTTCACTGCTGTGCACTTGACCCTCCCAGCACTTTAGTTACAACTTAATTTGTTTATTTATTTCTACATATTATATATTTTTTTTCTCCATCTTTTTAATTTTTTAAAATTTTATTGCAGGCAGACTTTTTAGTACACGCGCTTATGTGACCTGCTGACAGTTTTTAAGAGTTCGGCATTGACAACGTTGGCCTTGCAGCATGAATTCTCCATTCACAGCTGTGCAGTACTGCCCAGAGATGGCCTTTCATCGGTGAGTTCCAAATGTTCTGATTAATGTTCCTTTGAGAGAGTACTTAGTAGAAAAGATGTCTCGCCCCATTCTCAGTCTCATGACTGAGGTCCAGAGGCACTGTCGACATTCCTCATTCGCCACAGCCACGGATTTTTTCAAAGTAGAGTAATTGCTAGAATCAAAGCATGAACTATAGATTGATTTTCACCGGTGACAAATATGGCAGCTGTAGGACAGCATGGGGTTGTGGTTGGTTCGCTCCTCACTGGACCACTTCAACTCCCCCCCCCAAAAAAAGGAAAATGGAGTAATGAGGGGAAAACTACAGTGAACCGGCACGGGGGGGTTGGTGGGCTTAGAGGGGGGGGGGGGGGGGGGTGTCTGGCCTCGCTCTAGACGTTGGTTTGACCCAGCGGGATGAGAGAGCCTGGAGGTGCAAAAAAGAACAGGCCAGGGAACAGTTGCGTCTGCCTGGATCCTCAGCTGCTGGCCCGGGTTGGCCTGGCCACTGTATTTATAGGTGCTGGGTCCTTATGGCAACAATGCCTGCTTACAGTGGGGGAGGCCTAGCACCGAAGAAGCAGACAAATCACACGAGACCTGGTTTCCATCCTCCTCACGGCGTCTGACGGACATCCTAGTCGTCTGAACGAATGGCAGCTGTAGAGGAACGCGTGGTGTGACGGACATCGTAGCATCCTCGCGGACGTTCGCGGCAAAACCGTACTGACGATTCCATACTGATACTGTCAGAGGGATGTATGCGTTTTTATGAGATGTTTTATGTAGTGGAATTCCACATTTTATGTAGTGTAATTTGTATTGGTAGCGAGCTGCTCGTTTAAGGTCTGGGGAGGAGGTGTGACGTGAAGGTTGATCAGCGGTTAATAAAGGGTTAAGGACAGGCTAAAACTTTCCTATAAAGAAAATGGAAGGTTGGAAAAAAGGCGGAATCTGGAAATTGAAATTATAATGCGGTTTTTTTTTGTTTTTGTTTTTGTTTTTTTAAAACCTCCTGAAGTTACAATGGTGAAGCATCAAAGGTGGCATTGTGATACTTGTAATAGGGAGTATTATTACGTAGAAAATATTCACACAAAATAATCATTACAAAAATCACATATTCATGTACATCATTGATATTTTGCCCATATATTTCCCACCTGATTGCGGGCTTTAGGTTGTGTGAGTGTTTTTGAAAGACTAACATCTTCAGGGCTGAGAGGGGCACCAGTGATATAGGAAGTAAGGGGGAGATCCTCTTTGTGCGCTAATGGTTGGTATTGACAACCAAACAAAAGAAGATTTTGGCCCTTAGGTCTCAGCCTTTGAGAATGTTTTACAAATTTGGATCTTTTGTGAATTGAGAAGCGTTTTTTTCTCAAATAGGTAAAGTTTGTAAACAATGTAACAAGTTTAGAAAATGTTTTGTTGTTTTATTGCAAACATCTTAACCACAAGCCTATTGTGCAAAATGTAGGTTTGTGTTTTGCCCCTCATAATTAGCTGAATAATGTATCCAATCTCTATTTCTAGAATTCCAAAGCAATTATAAAAAATAGTTTATAAAAATAGTCGATAATCTGAAAGATTATTTCTAATCTAAGACATCAGATAAATATAAATCATGAAATAGTACATTATTTATAGTTTGATAATGGTAATGTGCATGCCATCACACAGTACTAATATCAATAAGAATAATCATCATAAAAAAATGTATGTGTAATGTTATACACAATTTCAAAGGCTACTTTTTTATATTTTGTAAAATGTTATTTGTGTGAGAGGTATTTGCGTAGACCAATTATTATTCAGTAATGATAGTCCAGTTATTCATTAATTTCAGTCACAGGCACACATACAAATCATAATAAATTAATTGCGCAATGCATTCCAAAAAAAAGAATGGTTAACTCTCTGTTTCCTTTTGAGTTGCATTTCCAACCCCCTTTCTCTCTCTCTTTCTCTCTCGCTCTCTCTCTTTCTCCCTCTCTCTCTCTCTCTCTCTTTCCCTCTCTCATTCTCTCTCTCTCTCTCTCTCTCTCTCAACAACAATAGGCGAGTGAATGACCAAGCGAAGGAGAAACTGTGGTTATCCCTTCTTTTTTGTTCCGCAGTCATGTCTCTCTTCCAGACCCAGTTGACAGATGAGGGAGGGGTGGCTGGGGGGGCTTAGACCCTTTGAACACGTGATTAATGCAGTCACAGGAGAAGGCCCGCTGATCGGCCAGGCTGTTTGTTTTGATTGCGTTTTCATCAGTCGGTGTGCCCAACCTGCCGGGAGACAATGGCCGCCCCCTGTTTAGTGTTGACCTTTGACCCAGACTCGTCTGGAAAGGTGGTGTTCTTGTCTTTAGGTGGACGCTGAACAGCCTTGCCCTCAGGCAGACTAGATAACTCTCTGAGTAACCAGACACTCTGACAACAAGGTTTACTTCTGACCTGGGATCAACCACCTATAGTTTGGCTGGGGTTTTGTTAAAAGAACAAAAATGTTTAACCAATTTAAGCGACATTGTAAAAAGTGAGATGCTTAAAAAAAAAAGAAAGGAGTGTTTAATAATGTGACAGAAAATGGTCAATGATCAAACCTTCGATTTAAATATTTCAGCTTAAGCATAAGCATTGAATTACCTTTGTATGATTAGTGGTAACCAAGAATCTGTAGCTTAGTCTCAGAACTAGCAGTATCTCAAAACATATTCTAAACAGCTGTCCGTACGTTAAAGGACCACCATCGATCAAACTTTAGGGGGAAAACCTTTAAACACTCTGCCTTTAAGCCTACCACATCTCAAAGAGACAATGGCATTATCTCTTTGGTTCAACACTGAATGTTAAGCATGTCCACGTTAAGTGACTAGGGGATAGACACTGCTTTGACACCTGTCATGGACCAACATTAACCCTGGTGTTTTTAGTGAATGGAAATGCATCTGATATGAAGAATGAAATATCACATCGAGCAATACATTTATTCTAACCTGTTGGCGTACTTTCTATTGAGACCTAACAAGCTGTATTTGTTTAAGATATATAGATCAACTGTCAAATATTTGATCTGCAATTTGATTTGCAGTTCCTTCTTGAGCAGTTAAACGGGCATGTTCAGTGAAATAAATACATCATAACTTTTCATGAACTCATTGAATGATTGCACCACGTTAGATGTGATTTATGCTATGATCATTATGGGTCACAGGGCGTATACGAAGCATTCAAGATTTTTATTTTGTCTGCGATTTTTGTCGATGATAACTGATGATGAAAGATGACACTAACCAGGTTTACTACACAGTAAATTGGCCAATACGGATTTCGTCAGATTACAACATGTTTAGCAAAGTTATCAAGTCACTGGCATTATCCAGAATGTCACTACAACAATAAACAATAAAAGTGTTTTCCTGACTTTAGTTTGTTTAAGTTTTTCATTTAGTTATTTAACACAATGCTTATTAAAAGTCGCTTTTCAGACAAGGTTTTTGGTAAACATTGGGGTTAATAAATAAATAAAAGCGTAAATAAAAAAATGATTGGGGTCTCGCCCTGCAGCCATTGTTTCGCAAATGTTTTTCTGTTGTTAAATACCAAGCACAATTGTCGCGTAAAGCTTTCAATGAAAGAACCATATTCTGTTTGGCAGACAAAGTATTCAATAATTTTTGAAGTAAGTGATTTGCACAAGTCTTACTTTAAAGTTTAGGAAGTTTCTTTGACTGTTGCATCAATAAGTCTCTTAACCTGAGCTAAGTAAAACTTGCAGGGCACCAGCGTGAGCTAATTTAAAGTTAGCTGCTAGTTTACCAAGATCACTAGAAATGTTAGTTAGGTAGGTGTTGGACACGTTAGCCAAATTAAGTTAGCAAAAATTACCTTCCGATGTCTCGTCGGATAGTATTTGCAGATTATTTGCAGCAACACGACCACGCCTTAAATGGCCTAGTAGTATTTTAGATTAAATTGCTGACTTGGTCGGTCACATGTTTGCTTAGCAAAAATATAAAGTCGTAGGTGAATGTACTAAATTTATAATGTTAACCTGGTCACAGAGAAACATTATTTATTGTGTCACGAACACTGAAACGTTTCTAGCTAATGTACTTTGTATGCAAAAAGCTGTTGTGCTGTTGAGTGATAATTCATATGCTAGGTTTGGCAAAACACAAAACACGTTTTAAACCGCGCTAAGATTACAATGTCTATGATGAGTTTCAAGAACAGGAGTTGAAAGACGTCTTTCTCCTCCATGACAGGCTTGGGAGTGCGGTGTTGTCCTTGTAATGCAACTCATGCATTTACTTCTGGGAACCACACCTCTCTCAAACTTTCGAAAAGAAGGATAGGGCACTCCTTGTTTTGGGGAGAATGTCCTTAGGTAGATCACCTCTGGTACAAAGCCATAAAATAAAGCTGTTATGAATGGAGAAAGGAAATATACATTAGGAGGCATGAACGAAAGACATTCTGGACACATGGCCAAGCCATATTGTGGTCGTAGTGCATTTTTTTTGTGCCGTGTCTATTACGAAATGGCTAACGTCCACAGTATACCTGTGCCCTTAAGTGGGATTAGCCCAGGTTATGAACTATTTAACGGCACATGTTCCTGGCTCCGCCTCCGCCTTTCACAGCAGAGCTTTTAGTGTGTCGCTAGTGCACACTCCATGAAGTGAAATAATATGGTTTATGTTATGGTCGTTAATTTGGGAATGTAAAAAAAAAGCTTTGAAGTATTAATACGATGTTCCAGCAGTCCTGTTAAATTCCACACGTGTGCAGTTCACAAAGATCTGAGGGTTCCAGTTTTCAGAAACGTAACCGACATGTTGAGAAATTTTGTCCTTTTAATATTCTCTTTCTCGCCTAAATGATCTGCAACATTTCAAATGTCCGTGTTTGTACCTCTCGTATTAATATCTCAAAACAAAAAACACCAACATCACACTCAGTCCAGGGGAATTCCCAAATGTCGAGTAGTGCCAGCTTTGAGATTTGTAGGGCCCTCTTTCCTACCACCCCCACACCTAAACATGCCCCTCTGTCCCTCACAACTAACCCCCAGCCCCCCACGCTCCTCCTGTGCCCATCCCTCACCCTGCTGTACACATACCAGAAGCAGAAAATCACAGCCAGTGCTATCGTATAGACTTCGGGGGGGAATTCCGGAGTTGGCTTTTGAGAGACAGCAGCATGCGCCACTACAGTGGGAACAATAAGGGGGGCTGAGCCCCTCCGTGTAATGTTTCAGATGGGGGGGGTGGGGGGGCTTGGAGGGTGGCAGGTCAAATTGGTCAGACGTGTAAATGGAGAGACATAATCACCGTTATGTTGAAGACAAATAGTCGCGGCGATGTAGGTTTCACTTTAACAATGGGCCCCTGTCTGTAATGTGGAGAATGTGTCCCATGTCGGCGGGCCCCTCCCTCCCGTGTCATTCTCTCTCTCTCTCTCTCTCTCTCTCTCTCTCTCTCTCTCTCTCTCTCTCTCCCTCCCCCCAC